>QNGE01002708.1:0-105563 GCA_008508345.1 Paragonimus westermani
ATCTGCGTGAACAATTTTATCACATTGCCTCATATTCTTATCAGTTTTCGTTGTTCGCTTACCTGTCGCTAACGACCATGATTCATTTTGCCTATGAGGTGCATTTGTTGAGCGATGGCTTCTGAACAATCACTTGAAAATGCTGCTGTGGCATTCACGAATAGTTTTTACAGGGAAGCGATTGCATCACAACAAGCCAGTGAGTATCTTATCACTTACCATCACCGACGGTGTCATAACAAGCTGGCTTACAGAATACCCTTGTCTCACCGTTGAGTCTGTTCGTAGCTTTAGTGATGACATGGTATGTAACTGACGGCAAAACAAGAAAGGAGATAGCGGAAACTTTGTCACTTCCAAAAGGCTTGAACGATTCTGACCTGCTTGACGCAGTTCAAATGAGTTTGAACGATTTACAAACCAATGGACGTGTGAACATTTCGTCAGCGAACCGAATGTACTTATTTGGGAATTTCGCCTACAGTAAAAGGCTGAGTGACGACTTGCAAAAGTCACTGCATATCGGAGTGTTGCAAGTCAGAGCCTATATGTTCATTTGTGAAACATTCTATAGTTTAACAAAACAGTGCCACTCGAGAAAGCTCGGATGAAGGTCAATAATTGGGTTGCAGATAAAACCGGTGGGGTGTTGACCGATCTGTTGCCTCCGGGAATTATCGATCAGGATACGCGCCTGGCACTGATCACCGCGTCGTATTTCACGGGTAGGCTCGATATCACTATAGCTTCTATCTCCGCTGTCCAGGTTCATGGAAAGAAAAGTTTGATCGATCACAGACAAAAGATTCCGATTTCTTCCTTTTGAAGGGTGGTGCCATCAAGGTGTCAATGATGTTCAGAGAGGATTCATTTAGCATCTGTGCAATGGACCGCCTTGATGCTAAAGTTCTCAAACTACCATTCGCTGATGACAGGTTGGTGAAATATTTGGTTGTTCGAGTTGTGTGGGTGAGTTTTGGTGATCACAATTAATGGATAATTTGGGTTATTATTTGTTCCGTGGCAAATTTGAGCAGACCGTCAGCGCCTGATAATGACACTGAAGCATACCTAAGATTCAAGGCTACACAGTTGTCCAATCTCATGTCTGTATATTGTATTCGTTCGTCCAGAAGTTCAGCCTTATTAAGTGAGCATAGACACGGCTATATTCATGCATACAATTCTAGCTCGCGAACAAACAATGGCATTCGAACGCTATCACACCCAATCTGACCCTTGAACACATTCTTCCACTTTATTCAATGTATTGAATTTTGTTGGTCTGAGAATGTCCGCTTTGATCGAACACACAAAACCGTTAGCCTGAATTACATGATTACATTCAGAAATCTATCATCACGTTAGTTCCATTACACATAGTCGGAAATCATGAAACGTCAGCTAGTCTATCGCATGACCCATTACACGACAGCTAGTGAGGCACGCTGGTTATTGCTGCCGAAACCTGGTATACATACATGTTACATATATGTATATATGTACATTTATTTGTATGCTTGATTTCAATTCGCCAAATCACCGGGACGAATTGTACTAATCGTTTCAGCGGATATATTGGTCAGCGTGTGCAACTTACTTGATAATAGTTGTGTTGGTTCCCACGTGCTGATCACAACACGCATTTCTCTGATCAATTCAGGTGGGATCTATACATCATACTTCCAAAGGGGAAAAATGATTTACCCAAGCTGCTGCAACGTTACGCCAAAAATGTCGGGCTCAGTGGTATCATATCTTGTGATTTCCGTGAGAAACCAATTGGCCTCTATCTTCCTCGCTTTGTGTTGGGCGCCACCACGCACGTCAATGCAACAAAGGTTATTCAATCCTTGGGAATCATTGATATGTTTACGAAGAAGGCCAACTTTTCAAGCCTGACTGGTGGCCCGAATGTGACCGCTTCGGAAGTCATCCACCAATCCGTTATGAAGGTAGGTGTGTGCGTATTTGGCAACCTAGTCGTATGATGGTGAAGCGCAATTGGGTTCGGATGACACTTTTCCGCAAACAACCGTACATCGATTCATAACTGCTGGTCAACTTTTCCACTTTATTCGGCGTATTCATCTCCTACAATAAAGATTACCCTTCTATTCAGTGCGAACGCAAGCGCTCATCTATGTGGCTAGTCGTGAGCAGTTGGGACAACGAGTCGTTGCCAGGTAGATACACTCAATTAGGAATGATCAGTTAGAATTACGCCGTCAGTTGGAACTTCGAATTGATATCGGGTCTGAAATGAGGTATTTGCTTACTTTCTCCAATTTGGCAGGTTGGTGAACAAGGTGGAACGGCACCTGCCTCCCATGCACATGTGAAGTTCTCTAAACCGCAGCCCGATATTCCTGTATTTCGTGCGGATCATCCGTTCATGTTGATGGTTGTATACAACGGGACGATACCTGTATTTGTTGGGCACTACGTCGGGCCGGAATCCAACTCAAATTGAACGGTCGGAGAGATTGTGTTTAATGAAAGAATGAATTACATGTTTCACAGTTTTTCCGCGTGTTTTATGATTTGTGTGTGTGTGTGTGTGATTGGCATGACATGCTGGGATATAGTTTGGTGAGTGGTCCACATATCTGACGTGATTTGTCATTCCCGTTATGTCCGGAAATGTTACCAATTTTTGTTGAACGCATTCAGTTCTGTCAAACCAGCTGCCAGATTTATGAATCCAATCTGGTTAAATGTCCAGTACGCTTGTACTTGACTATATAAATGCCATATTCATGAGTTTGTCAGACGTCTGGTGTTTCGTATGATGATTGTACGATGTTGGATGAATGTCGACCGGCCCATCTCCATTTTACTCTTCCACTCTCTGTCGACATCCGTAATTTGAGTGTTTCCTTGATGAGTGCTGTGGCGCGACAGTGAATTTTGTTTGGTCGTCTGATTAGACTCAGCCAAGTTGACAAAACTGCGGTGGTGCCCAGTTCAAGCATTGCTTTTCAAAGCAGTGTGAACTACCGAAACTTCTGTGGTGTTGACTTCTGACTCGCACAAAGTTATTATAACAGACCTGTGGACGATGCCTCCCTCGATTCACTGAGATTGGGGACAATGGTTCGGTCAACGAGATTTTCTATAGATATGACTCACAGAAACACTGCATCTTATGTTGATTACCATTTTGTGAATGAACCATCTTCGCGCACTACTCAACACCTGTTGTCTTGTGCAGTCGAATCCCTCCCCAGCATCTGTAATCTGTTCATTCTGATGGTGAATACCGCTGATCGTTCGCCCGGTTCGGTCAACCTCGCCCCAATCTGGCGTGCACTGAACTGGTTTCTGATTGTGTATGAATTGCGGAACTAGGCGCATAGAATGCTGTGCATTGAACTTAGCGCTAAAAGTTCGTACCGCCTAATATGCTTTTTAAGTTGTTATCACGATGTTGCCGGAATTTATCGTTCTTTGTGTATTTTATGCTCCGGTTTGCTTTTTTTCATCTCCGCATTGTGACTGACGTAAACCTACACTACTTGACTACGACTGTGTAAATTTTGTCTATGATATTCTTCAATTTCTGAACTAAAGTGTGCTCTCTATTGCTTCTGACCAATTGCTTATCACAATGACGGTTATTTTCTCATCATTGTATTCGCGAGTTGTCCCTTCTCAAGTGAAACGACGTAGTGAGCAAGGCAAGCATTTGCCAGCCTTCATTTCAAAATTCTTCAGATACGTCTGTAATTGGTCGTGGAGTGAATTTAAACAGTCCAGTGTATTTGGTTTAAGTGTATCGCATGCTGTCAATTCGGTAATGTGCGCGTTTACCACACAGATGTGATCAATGTATGTGAACACCCCGATTTTCTCATTGAGAAAAATCGGCACTGTTCTACTTTTCAATCCTGACGCGTTTATGTGACGGAGTGCTTGAATCGGCAACAGGTCTTGCACTTCAATCTGTGGATTTTCGATTAATCGGTTACGGAACTGTTTCTTTATGAGCATGGTCGTTGATATTTCGACATGCTAATATCCATCACATGAATTCGGAACAAATAGACTGGACGGTACGAAATGTAAGTGAGCATCCTCTAGAGTAGGAGGACAAACAAATCGGACATTTCTTTCAATGCTCAAACTTCTGTGAATGAAATCAAACGAAGTGCTCATGACGGGCCTTTTGCTGGTCCGAATTTTTCCGTGCGAGTTTACTTCAGAGGTGTAGAAGTGGAAATTCAGCAGTCGTTTGAGTCACTTCTCACAAAACCCGTGAGGCATACCACCAGCATTTACAAATGATTCACGTGCTACTGCGTGTTTGCTCACGGACATAAATAGTATGCAATTTCATGAGTGTGCCACAATGGAAGAAACGTTCTGCAAACTAACTGTGAGAAGTCATGTAAACGGCTATCCTACTTCAAATTATCATATCGAATTTACGATCAGAACACTCTTATTGTATCCTGTATTTGAATGCAGCTGAGCAGTCGAAAATCATTGTGCGAACTGACTACAGTCGTGCTATGAAACTGCAGTATATCACACTAGCAGATGCTGTTCAGCGTTATTTGATTCGTCACTTAAACACGCAATACAATTCATCGAGCGGATTCACACGGTGTTTCTGCAAACTATTTGCTCATAGAATCCAATCGGATTTCGTCCATTTGTTTTTAACACGTGGAATTTGCTTCTTACCGTTTGTTTACTGATTATAGATTTGGTTCAGTTGCAGCAGTCCTCCAGACTTGCGTTCGTGTAAATTCTGTATGGGCAAAGCACATGGACACGAGAGTATGCATGTATGTTTACCCGCAAAGATCGTGCGTAAACAATGGTTATCACCATCGAAACCTATACACCACAGTGTCTACTAAACTGTGTTCTATTGCGTGTACGTAACACTGTCTACACTGCATCAGGAACGGTCGACACTTCAACATACTCGGTTCGTATACAAGTATGCAATCATGCCCGGATGTGAATTATTTGCAGATATCTGGTCAACTTTGTTGATGATGAATGTTATTGCTGTTCGTCCATCCGTGAACTTGAAATGTGAAAAGAAATGAGCTGAACTTTACGTCTGCTGATGGGCTTGTTGATGTGTACAGATTTACGCACATTTAGCAAAGACCGAAGATGTGCCACTCTCTGCGGATATTCTTTGAAATTTATGTCCGGCATAGTTTTGGATATTTGTCAGTATAAATGGTGCTTCATTGAAATTTCTTCGTTGACCTGTTGATCGCACAGATTTCTCTGCAGGGTTTCTAACGAAACAGACAACGGTTTCACGCGGGACAGCAAATTACTGGGACTGCATATGTCGGTGGTGTGCCAGTCAAACGCAGTGGTAGTTTTCTGAGCTTGCCCGGATGAACTGGCTTACAATTCAGCTTTTTGCAAAAGATGTTTCATTCAACACTAGACCAGCAATATTGCGGCACGTCATACCGCAACTCTAAACAGATCGCTAAACGTGGTTTATCCAGATCAAGTTTGCACCATTATTGTGTGGCTTCGCGATGAGTCCGTCCCAGTTGTTGACCGTCCAGCTAATTATGTGGCATCTAAACCTCCATGGTATTCGATGGATCATGTTTGATAGCAGTTTTTAGAACGGTTTCAGACTGGTGAACAATTAGCTCACCAATTTAACCTCCGGAAGTGTCGGCTGAGTAACACAGGCCACGGTAACGAAAACACGTTGTGAGTGTTATTCTGAGCACAAACTTTTGTACCACACAACCGGATTACAGTTGTCTGCTCGAAATCCAGAATTCGACATTTGACTTCTTTCTACTAGCGACTAGACAAACGGTAGATTGGCTGCAACGTCAGCGGTGAGGAGGCTTCGTGGTCTGGATCAACTGACTACTTCAGAAATGCACTCAAAATGGATCTCATCTATATTTTGGTTTGTCATGTAGAGTGGTGCTGACGTCTAATCTGAGAAAGACGCCCGATGATGTAGATGGCAAGACCTGCTCCATAGCCATATCTGGGCGTGGGAAATATGACTACATGTGTAGCTGTATGTCTTCAGGTTTGCACAAAATGCCGAGTTGGAAGTGATTAAGATCCAAAGTCGTGCTGAACTGTCGGTTTATCCAGGTGTGTACGTGGGAACGTTAGTTGAGCCACCTACGTTGTATTCAGTCGTCACGTGATCCGACTTCTTTTTCACCATTCGAACTCCAACTTTCATGGTTAGGATTGTTCAGAAGATGCTTGCTGTTAACTAACACTCGCAGGTTAACGAAATGTGGCTCGTGGATCTGGTTTACAACATTCTGGTCGGCTGGGCAACCCCTTTCAGTTCATGGCGCCTCTCTCATGTGAACGACTTCTGACTGGCATTATTGCGATACGAATTGGCCAGCAGGGCGAGACGACGCGCTAGACCTAGAGTGTTGATTCAGGTATGTTGTCCAAACCGAAACGTGTGGGTGAGCTCGGAGGTCATCCGACTAATGTGGTTCTATGTGGCGTACCAATTCCGCAGAGAATTTGCAGAGCTTTTGATTAAGCCGGTCCTGTGGACAATATAAACCACCGTCACACTGACAAAAACTGGTTATTTAACTCGTCTAAAATCGGGTTGTTTTCTAACCAGTTTGGTTATATTTCAGCCGAACATACTTTCGGTGACGCTAGAGAATATCGCCTCCATCGGCGTGAAGACATTGGTTCGTATTTTGTTGCCTATATCTTTACCGTATTCCCATCTGTGTACGCTTTTTGGCCCACGTTCGGCGGTATTCCATTGCATTGTTTTGAACAAATAGTGTTCAACGGATCACGTGCTTTCTGCGAAATAGCTTAATCGGAAATTGAAGTTGGTAGCTCTATTTGTGGTTTCTCGAGGAGAAAATGGATTGCACTCAATATTTCACTCTCCATGATTTTGCACACATTGTTTCTTTGTGCGTTCTATTTTAGTATTACCTGTTCCTTTTCGTATCGGAACAGACTAACGTAAATGATGTGGACTTCAAATTTTTCTCATATATATACACATTAATGATTCTTGTGCCATTGAGGCTTGAGTCATCCTCGCTTAAACCGTACAAATCTATGAGTTGCACACAAGTGCGAGATGAACCTTTTAGTTCATATCTTTATCCATGGATCTTCTGGTCTCCACACAGCCATCCATGTATGCCTGTTAAACGGTTGCCGACTAAAACTGCAGCAATTCATCGTCCGTTATCTAGTTAGCTAATTGGCTATTTTGAAGGCGTATTCTTAGCTTTTTGTACGGAATATATCGAGGGATACATGTATCCACATCCCTAAATATTGCACGATCACCATCTTTTAATGTTACTCGACAGCCTACGAATGGAATCGCACACACGTATTCCCTGTATTCTACAGTCATGCAGTCAACAATGTGAATACTTACAAAAGACATCGATGAGCCACCGCCCAAATGACCGCTTGACAGGCAATCTAATTGTTGTTTACATTTGTGTGTGCATGTTCTACTGGTTTTGTGGTCAACGGTCAGGTCATGAGACACCAATCTCTGTATGTAGGCAAGCCTCCATTCTTTTTATGGTGCATATAAATATTTCATTTTTTTCACATTCCTTCCTCGTTCCATGTCAGTCGACCCAATGTCAAGCTTCTATGTTTTCCTGTTCATCTAATCTGAAACACGCTGTTATATTTCAAGTTGGCCATCACTTATATTTGATCGCAGCCTTCGCATTCAGATAGACTTTGCAGCCAGCCTCTTTCGAAAAGAAGCACTAGACTCGAGTTTCACTCTCATCAGCGCTCGTCGGTAATGCATATCCTTGCCAAATCTCATTTACCGTCTCCCTGTCTGCTTGTTACGAATGGTTTGTGCTAATAACCTGACCAACCTAAACGGTGGTCACTTGTTTCGCGGCATGCTATTGAAGGAAATGCCGACATTTGGGACTTTCGAAAAGAAGCACTAGACTCGAGTTTCACTCTCATCAGCGCTCGTCGGTAATGCATATCCTTGCCAAATCTCATTTACCGTCTCCCTGTCTGCTTGTTACGAATGGTTTGTGCTAATAACCTGACCAACCTAAACGGTGGTCACTTGTTTCGCGGCATGCTATTGAAGGAAATGCCGACATTTGGGGTGTCACCTGAAAATATTCATTCACATTCATGTAGTTACTTGACCTCGGATGTCCTGTTTTCCCTTTTGTTTTCCACGAAGCATATCACGTTCTTCTGTGCAATGCAACGTTCATTCAATGCATGTACTGATCGATCCTCGGCACTTTCCATAAGCTTGAATTTTCGAACAGTGTCAAACCACAAATCTCGTAGATGATGTGCGTACAGTAAAGACAAGGAAATGAAGACAATCTTGAATCTTTGGAATGATAGAAATGAGAGCGGATAACCGTGATGTCGTGTACGATCTTGTGGGTAAAGGAATTATGCTTGCGAGACAAATGTCCCGTGAACTCTGTGTGTACATTCTTCAAAGTTCTTCGGAAGCGCATTACCACTTTGGACTTTCTTATTGTCAGCTAGTTACTAGATTTTGCTGAGCTAATCCCAGTGATATCTTGTTGATGCTTTTGTGGTTTTTCGAATTCAGTAATAAAGCGTGTTGCCAGTGACAGTAAATAAATCCACACTTCTTGAATTTTGAGTCTACTTTTGTTACAGATGTTTGCTTTGAGCAGTCAGTATCACTGGGTCATGATTCCTCTCTGAATAACTCTTGAAGTGAACAATCTGCCAATGTTTCACAGCCGTGTTAAATTACCTCTTGTAGTAGATGAGTCTCAGGTTTCCACATCTCGAGGAAAATTGTTCGCGTTGACGAATCTGACTGGAAACGTCCGAAATATGAACCGATCGCCTCATTTTTGTAGAAACAAGAGACTATGTTTTTACGTGCCAATCCGAAAAATGATTCTACCCTGTGGTTCGTTTGAAGATGTTAATCTTTCAGCTCAAATATGATAAGACAAACTGTTACGAGATGAAGTCACGTTGGAAGCAAACGTTTTGTGTTGCCACCCGGTGATACAGTAAAACTGAGTTTGTGTGCACAAATTTCCACCTTTGTAAACACGTTTCTATTATTGGTGATGGCGCATGCCAGGAAAATTAACAATCTTCTGAGTAAACTGATGGGTCACAAAAGTTTTCCAGGCTATGCCTCTCCAGAACATTTCACTTCACCTCATCAGCTACCAACTGCGAGAACCGAAGCTTTACATGTTTTTCGTGTGACCAATCCGAACGGCCTTCTCCAGGTTCATTTGAGGTCAGCCTGCCAACAGTAGCCTAGCGACCGATGACTTCGCTGTTGATATATCCAACAGAACTACCATCCCCTATTATATCTGGAACAGGTGAATAAAATCGTTGTCGTAGCAACTGCACTACATCCGCTTATGAAGGCAGCATTATTCTTAAATGAAGGTAGACGTGCAACATGCTCCTGTTCCCTGATGCACAACGATTCTTCTCCGTTCCTAGAACGATCTCATTCATGCATTACTTTACCATTACGACCCTCTGTTTATCGTCTGCGTGCTCTCACCTAAACGCAAACTTTACCGGTACTGGTTGATATTTGCAGAGTAGTACATAAGGCCGAGTCCATTTAATTTTCCAAAGCTCAACTGAGTGTGAAACAATTCGGACTATTTTTATCGTAACAATTCAGCTCATTTGTTCTACAAGTTATCCTTATTATTTGTGAATGTCCGATATTATTCTTGCACGAAAATTGACTGCATTGGTAACTTAACCTGAGAAAATCGATTACATTTCGCATGTTCTCGTTTTATTTGTGGACCCAGCATATAAATAGCATACGGAGCATCAGAATGCCAAATTGCCGCGTTCACTCAACTATGGTCACAATGCTGACCTACTTTCATGTGTTTTGATGGTCGTTTACTGATGAGTCTACCTACAGTCAGACATATCTTGTACCGATAATAAATTAAAAATGCGACAATTCCCATAGGCTTATTGCTAGATAATCTCTGCCCGGTGTTCAACACGGTTCTAAAATCCTGGTGTTAAACAACCTTGAGGTGCCAGACAAAAACGTCCATCATTTATCAGAACAGGTTACATTGAGTTATGGTGGTCAGAGTTCCGCCGAAGAACGCGGCCGGTTTCAAAACGGTTGCCGCTCAACAGCCGGGCAGAGAATAGACTTAGAGGTCAGAGGAAGCAAGCTTATAGACTGGGAGCATCCAAATTGTTATGGCAAATCATTCAGTAAGGATGACTATACCTGTGATTACTGAAACCATGTTCTCTACAGTTTTGAGGGAAAGCATAAGGTGAAGGAGCTCGTGTGAATTGAGAAGAGATTTCGGAAAATCACACCGCCCAACACACATTAGAGTCGATGGCGAGTGAGTACACATGTTATCCTACATGGTTAACTGAAACTAATCTCCCAGCAGGTAGAATCGAATTTGTTCTTTATTTGTAAATGAGGAGCGCGCGCTTCTATTCACTGAGAGCTAACAGTTGTGAACCTTTCAATGAGCAAGTCAACGCTACGTTTCAGAACCGGAGTGCTGGAGAAAAACTCATGATTAATACTTGTCTTTCCTCATTTGTAATATGTACACAGAAAAGTCGAAGTCAGTTTATGTACGATATTTCACTCAAGCACATTTCGAGGTCTCATCAGGTACAAACCGCAGTCTGTGGGTTTCATCGAGAAGTGTTCAACTAAACAAGAAGCTTAACAAACACACAAGTACTCACACACATCAATGCACATCGGTTACCATGGCAGTGTGGTACTGATGAACAAGTATTCTGTAGACAAATAGTTTCCTTCCAGTTGTTAAATGTTACCGCCCCCGCAAACGGCAGAAGCCTTCTAATTTTTGTTGCGTAATGCAACCAAGTGTTGACCGACTAATGATTGAAATTTTCTGTTACTTTTTACGTTCTAATTTGGTATCCACGAGCGTTTTACAGTCAGGTTAATCACACTACCTGAAGTGACACAATTTGCATGTTTCTCTTCATGGCCAAACGAGTTCGTTAGCTTGTTCACCTTTATCCATTTTTGCAGCGGTGATAACGGTTAAAAATAGCAGGCTTCTGAAAATCTTCACTTCACACCAGTCATGTGATGGGAAAACAAACTTCCTTCGCTGCATACAAATCGACTTCCTTGAAGTTCTCAAATAATCTTTTTGCAACCACATCGTTACTCGCAATTTATGACGAGCCATGATGTAATTCACTGATTCTTCTCATTTACTGACGATCGATATCAGTCTGTTAGTAAGATACCACAAATATGCTATCACATTAAAGCTGACTGTTCACCATAACAAACAATCAAGCGACTTCTCAATCCTGTCTGCCCAAAACTTCCTAAAGTATACTAAAACAACTTGCATCCAAACATCATGAAACATTTTGTCAATTGTTGTTAAAGAAATCCATCTTGTTTGTTTCTCTTTGTCCGTTCAGAAGTGTAACTTTCTCAGTAGGTTGGAAACCTGACCTCCGTGTGACGCAACTCGTAATAAAGAACCAAACTATGTGAGCACAAGTGATATTATTAAGGCAATGTGTCGGACGTTGGTTGGAATTTGAGTACGAATATTTTTCAGATTCTCCTCTATCCGAAGCGATACACGAGAATGTCACACTCATATGCACAGATTCCTTTTAATTTAGCCAGGAGACGTCCCATACACGTTCGTACCAAGATAGATTCACGTAAGCCAACAAATATTTGGGCAACCGATGTTTAAGTTTTGTTTACGGTTTTTCAGTCTGTCCGCATATTGCTCACATTCCATTCAGCTGCCTGCCTTCAGTTTCATCTTCTGTCAGTAACTGTTCACTTGTTTTTTAAATATTCAGGTTGATTCTACCTATGCGCATAGTAAAATTACGGTAATACCTCCTTTCTTGTTCTAAGCTAATTACTTCGCATGGAACTGTTTGCAACCGTACAACCAAATTCTCCAATCTTTACTTCCAGTGGATTAAAGCACATCTGAAAGTCCCCAACATGCGATAGATATCGTTGTATGTTGCATTTTTCTGTCTCAACTCAACTGTTAAAAAGTTACTCTTGGTAGGCTATGCTAATGATCATCAGCCAATGTCGTATGAGTCTTTTCAACTGGTGGCAGTAAAGCGGAGGAAGAATCGAACGATATTGCTCTCACAGACGTGATCGAAAGTTATTTGAGATAATTAAACCTAGTCATAAACGTGTATCATATCTGCCGCCAACTGGCTGCTTTAGTAGACAGTGATCGGAAAGTTTTCGGAATGACTGTAACCGAAGTCACCATAAAGAACTCGTTGTCGTCGAACGAAACTACGATGGAATTGTTAGCCTGCTTTTTGCACGTATAAACTGTCGGTTCAATATGAATCACTAACAACATAAACTGGTTGCGAGGTAACTCGTAAACTGTCCTAATGCGAGCTCCACAATCATCAAACTCGTTTTTCTCATGTCATTTAGTTCGTCACCCCGTACCACAGTTTATATGGCCTAATTGATGTAAAACCGCCAGTTTCTATTCTTTTAACCTCATATGCAAACCTATCGATTATATTCAACTGACTATTTACGGTTATTCACTTCACCTTGTACTACAAATGTAAACTTTGTACTGTGATTTGCACCTAATCAAAGGCATTTGGAGTACTCGACCACCTTCAAAAATCATAGCCGATTGTCGTTTCAAAGGAGTGTCACCACAGAAATAATTTGTTGACAGAGGCATATCACTTAGTGAGTTCATTCAAACTCACGCCGGTAGTGCTCAGTAGGTTCTACTCGAAAAAGCTCCGAGACAGCGTCCCGCGCGGCCTCGATCTGAACTCTCTTACTGTTGTTATTTGCACCATACGTCAATACCATAGTGACGAATAGACTCAACGGTAACACAGACGTATTCTGTACGCTACTCGTTTACATCAACCGAGTCAGCTGTACCTCTACATAAGCAACTCGCCAGCTGCTGGCCAGTCACCTACTCAGAAGATATCTATGAATTGTACAGCAGCTGTGCCCAGCAACGTTCACTGTGACAAAATTGACACAGGCAACCTGATGTAAAAATTATTGTATAGTAAGTAATTTAAAAAGTGTAACAAGTCAGCCATTGAGTAAACTACTTACTTTACGTTTTAATGTGAAAATTCGGTGCTTCCAGATTGGTTGGGCGAATGGATGAGAATTCAGCAGAACTCAGTAGACGACTGAAACAGGGTTCGAATTCAAACAAGCAGCAACCCGTGAGGTGGTCATAGTGTAGCGGGAAGGCGTCCAATAAAGTACCATCTTTATTGTCAAATACGCTAGTCCTAATTTCACACGCGTACTCGCGTTTATTAGTCATCAATCCAGCCCACAACAACCCAAGTTTTCCGCTCACGCATCGTGTATACTTCTGCCCGATTTATGTGCGTGATCCGCGCCGTCTATCAGGAGTTTTCTGCCTGCCGTTTATCGCCAGTTGGTCCGATTTCGTTGACCAATGGCTCGTCCGGTCGCTCTTGTTCTCCTCCATCTATATCCGCTGGTTTCTTAACGTAGTCCCCGACCGCTTTGCGATATTCCTGCGAATGTTAGAATAATCGCGCCTCCGATTACGTCGTCCCTTCTCTTTTCCTGCCATGTCTCGCTCGTTGGTCCGATCCAGTGAAGCGATGACTCATCCGGTCATCCCCGCCGTCCCCGATCCGCTCGTTATGGGGGTTTTGGACGTGCCTCCTCCCGGCGTTAAGGTATTCCGTCGAGTGTTGGAATACCCAAAACTCCTGCCTGAGTATCCACGACAATAGCAACTGCATCGAAAGAAGAATGGGTAACACTCAACTCACTCACATGACTATGTTAATGAAAGGAATTGTTTTACAAGAACATACTGTGAAGCAGTTCACAATCTGTGTACAAACATCACAATTTAAGTTGCATGAGTGACAGTAATTTACGGGGGCCTTTGACTTAACTAACAACTGACTACTTTCTATTTATGAAATATTGATGTAACCAGTTTCACATGCTCTCAAGGATAGACGAACAGCAGATAAATTGAGTTGAAGAGTGTGACTAGTTAGGAATCAAAGAAGACAAGAAATGCGTTTACAGACCATAGAAAGCTGAAAATAAATCCATACCTCCCCATTGATTTCAGTGCTATTCGAGGGCTGGTCGGACGCAGACACAGCAAAGGCAAACGTTGTTCTAGAAGTAGATTACCACAGCACAAACGGATACAGTGCAAAACTTTCTTTGTCCTGCCAACAGTGTGGCCGAGTAAATGTGGCAAAAAACTCAAATTAGATCGCCGGTCTGTTCGAACCAACCAGAGTGAAGCTAGCGAAACGCAGTCTGCGGAGCACATTTCATTCCGTTGACACACTCCAAGTATTGAACCTAAACGATGAGACAATGTTCTCGTTAGATGCCACTTCATTGCCTGTAAAACAAACAACTGATTATCAAGTTGACCATCACTCACATTTGATCGCAGTCTTCGCATTCAGATAGACTTTGCAGTCAGCCTCTTTCGAAAAGAAGCACTAGACTCGAGTTTCGCTCTGATTAGACAGAGCTCGTCAGTAGTGTACATCATTGCCACGGCCGGGATTTGAACTCCCGTCATTCCAATCATGAGGCAACCGTGTTAACCACTGCCCCATTGACCTCACATTAGGCACGACCGAATTATCAAATCTGAACCCTGTCTCGGAAGTCCTAATCGCGGGGTTATCGATTGGAGTTAACAGGACAGTTACGGTGTCTCCTCTCGAGACGATCGAGCAACCTGATCATTGCTCACAGGCGATAGTGGTTGAGCGTTCAGATTTGATAATTCGATCGTGCCTAATGTGAGGTCAGTGGCGCAGTGGTTAACACGGTTGCCTCATGATTGGAAGGTCCGGAGTTCAAATCCCGGCCGTGGCAAGGATATGCACTACTGAGAGCGAAACTCGAGTCTAGTGCTTGGTTTTGAAAGAGGTTGGCTGGAAAGTCTATCTGAATGCGAACGCTGCGATCAAATGTGAGTGATGTTCAACTTGAAAATAATCCAAATTCCCGACTATGCATCAGTAAACTGATTATCAGTGTGATTACATCAACCTTAACAACAAACACGTAACTATACTGAAAAATGAACTGAGTGAATTGTCGGTGTTTTGTATCAGTTAGGTTCCGTTTCTGTTTAACAGTACAATCTACTAACAAACAGATAAATTGGCAATCGGCTCGCATGCACGTTCCCTGTTAGCTGAGGTTCTCATAAGCAACCTGAGGACTAGCCAATTGAGTTAGGCCAGTTAACAGTCTACACTTTACGAGTGCTTTGCTGACGGTATTTTTGCGCCGTCAGTGAGAATTCTAACATGAGTAGATTTATGATAGCTTTTAAATCAGCTCTTAACAGTACTAAACTCACCAAGGAGTCAGAAGTCGACAGCGAACCAAATTTCTGGATGTTGGCATGTTAAGAAGAGTAGATGATTAAATCCAACGAAAAGTGTGCTGTAAAGGACATAGAGTGCTTAGTGCATTTAACTTAACAGTTCAGTCCCGCTAAACCAAAAACGGAATCTCATGAGATGTCGGACAGGTAGGGTGCTGAAGGTATGCTGGCCTGGCACTTTACAACCTGAGATAGATTTTCTACAAGTATTCATGCAGAAGGCGATGCAGACTGTAGAGTGGAAACGTAAGTTACCTTCTGTGATAAAGAAAATTACGTTTACTAGTTTCCCCTTCAACGGCGGCACCATGTGCGAAGTTATGGAGAGAAAACTCGGAAAGTCAGTTGAAAAACCTACCCCGCGGCTCATTTGTGCGTCAGCTTCTTTTCAATAACCTTTTTAATGTTACAAACCAAAGACAAACTTCCATGTTCTGCAACCCGTTGCTGTGTGTATTCATTTGTTTGGTTTTGTCCACCGTGATATATTGGTCATACTATAAGGCGATTGTCCGACGGAATACGTGTACACCATCGTGCGTGGTTGTACAGTGATGTGAGTAATACGGTTTTATGCGCGAGTGTTGCTCACTTGACAGACCCTAATCATTCTATCAGTAAGAAAGATGCTTGTTAGATTGCCTACCAAGTGCCAAGAAATTGGCCGAAAATGGTGATTCCGAACGCTAACCTTTGCCGAGGCAGGCGGTAACCGATTGCAAAGTTAGTACGGACACAATCTCTTCTGACCCCCAGTCAATGAAGCCCAAGAATTAGAACCCTTATTGTTTAAATAACTATCACACCATCCATAAACTCTACTGACCGTTCTTCTGACTCGCT
The DNA here is from genome assembly GCA_008508345.1 of Paragonimus westermani. Classification (NCBI taxonomy): domain Eukaryota; kingdom Metazoa; phylum Platyhelminthes; class Trematoda; order Plagiorchiida; family Troglotrematidae; genus Paragonimus; species Paragonimus westermani. The sequence continues at coordinate 16,293 of QNGE01002708.1, forward strand.
TTAGTTACTGATTTTCATATTGTCATGATAAGCCTGAGGGCCAAACAGAGAAAAGGGTCATGTTCTCTACGTAGGTATTTTCAAGTTAGATTTATTGTCAGATCGTCAGTCTTGTAAATCCAGAAGAGACTAGCATTCAAACTTTAGGTGGCAAGCCCTTAGCCGATTGTTTTACAAAGGCGAACATAGTATGCTCAATTCGTTGTTCAGTCCTTACTGTTAGTCACCACCAGTTCTGTCGTTCTACAGGTTGTACTTCCTCTCCTTTTCTTTGTTCCCAGTTACATCACATTCCAGTCTTTGTAAAATTACGCAGTTTTCACCATTTATGCGAACAACCCATTGTTGGGCGTCAAATAACCGACCAACACATCTAAAGAAGTTACGGAAGTATATCAACATAAGAAAGTTTCCAATGCATGTAATTCCACTCATGCAATTGGTGAACCCGTATTTTGGTTATTTCTTTTGAAACTTTTTCTCGTTTAATGTTCAACAGTTAATTACTGCCAACGTACAACATCCCGTGCTCAGTCGAATTATCACGGCAACTGTGCTTACCCTCTGAATATGTTGCCCATCATTCGTTTTCCTTGGTTTGTTGTCTGGGAACGTTACACTTTCACAAGATCCCTGATGCATTAATCCCGCTGTAATGGAATTCCACACAGATGACTGATTGGATTGGCAATTGTCATTGTCTCCCAATGTTCGTAAACTTTCTAGCAGAATTCCTGTCTGATGCAACCTCTTTCAAGATTTTCCACTAACTCCTAGTGCAAACATTCGGTGTTACTCTGTTCCTAAGTCTCCTTATTGAACTCGACTTCCACAGTGACACAAGTTCATAAACTAGACACAAAATCAGGTCAGCGGATTTCATTTCATAAGGATAAGGACTTTGACCACTTGTTAGATTATTCATAAATTCTATATGTATTATAATTAAGTGAATAATTGTTTCGTCCGCTAAAGCTGTCAGTACGTACAGTGTTGAAAATTCACCTATAGTGGGACGTAAAGTCCGTCGTTGATTAGAGTTGACCTGAATACTGTAGAGGTGGAAGAGAGCAACGATTTCGTCTGCTAACCATTTGAGTTGGAATGCACTATGAAAAGTTGGTGATGTTACCGAAAGACGGTGTAATAAATACATGCTGTATCGATCGCTCAGTAGATGTAGCAAATGCGTAAGTTTTGATTTTCGTCTTCTGGAGAGCGAAAATGAACGAAAATAGAGATATCAGGATACCTTTGTTGGTCTTACTTGTAGGTGTACGTAAAACATAATCTCTGGCTGATCGCTCTGTTTAGTTCAACGTTGAATCCGTAGGCGTCTTTCTGGTGTCTCACTGTGTATTGTACAAAAGTAGCTTAGGACTAGTGAGGAGCTAAATTGACCGCATTTGTTCTGACTGGACAAAGAGACGTCTACAACCTGCTTGCCAAGAGGATTCATGACGTGGTGTTTAGAGTGATGGGTTCACAGCAAAGACAGTGGTTTGGTAAGTTTTTTACCAACAAAGAAACGCTATACATGCAAGTTAGATGGACACCCGCACAGTTGTATGGATCATTGCTTGACGCAATGCAGTAACGATACTTGACATGCGGTTGATTCGGAGTAACCAGAAGTCGCAAGTTGATGTGGCTTGCTCACATTGATTACAACTGTCTTAGGTAATCTGATGGACACCAGTAATAAGACAAATGAATGATTCGATGTGTTCGGACTAATGTTTTGAGCTGGTAGCATGTTAACTTACGGACTGGAGGATAGAACAAAAAAAGTGATACGATCGTGGCCGATGATTTTTCAGTTGGAGGTTGTTATATGTGTGTCATTCCGTGATGTTACTCCTCTGGGATGAAACAAACGAGCCCACTAAAAGTTGTGCATAGTAGAATGCTCCATTCTGTTATACGCGACTCCATGTGTCTGAAATGATAATCAAGTGCGTTCACTTTAAGGCAAGTGGTACTTGAGAAATCATCTTCAGGTAAAGCACTGTCTTGCTGAGTGTCCAGGGAGTTGACGAATTATATCTCTGATATATATATATATATCACCGCTGAGTACTTGTTAGGACTTTTTGCAGTAAATCGATAGCACTCAAAGCCATCTGCGTTCTGAACCGTTTTTCGGTATTTCCATGTAATAAGAAGACCTACTCTACATTTCACCCCTATAATGGCTAATCCACAGTAAGTGTTACTCGGTAATTTACGATCCTCAGGGCTCGGCACCACAATGTGACAGAACTCATAATATAATACATGTCATATATTTGAACTTATTGTACTAGTCGACTGTGTGCAACGGTCTCATTTATTATTTGTCTGAGTAAGGGACAAAAAATTTTAGAGAGCACGAAAAACTGAAGTCAGCCATCTATGCCTGGTCAGCCACAATGTCATAGTCGAGTGTTACTCAGAGGAAAATGTTACAACAATGTTCAACCAACCGTGCACGACAAACCTACTCTCAGTGTAATCAGTTCCAACACTTAGGGGATCACTAAACATGGCTTTTCTGAGAGTGAAAGATGGTGTATTGGAGCCGACCTGATTACAGACTGTGCCCGAGCTTCTCCATGTCGACTGGGTGATTGTACAAATATTTTGTCGCCCGCTTACCAACAGTGAACTGAATTTGATTCCCGTAAACCAAACAATGACCCTCATAGTTTTAAGATGCGTGTGGAAGCTGACCAGAGGTAGTAGTGTCTGGGACCGAGATGAATTGACATTATTTGGACAGAGCTTCGATAACTGATTGTCAGAATGAGCGCTGTCGAAAACGGAATGTCATGACGAGCCACCATCTCTCGTCTGAATTATACGAGAGAATTCAACTTCCACTCCACTAGTCTGCATTGTGATGTTGGAGAGACAAGTCCGATGTATCACGCATTGTACATACCAAAATGACTACGCTGTTTGCGCACTCGTTACGATTTCCATCGCGCTCAAGCTCATGAGAGTTTTGCCGTCAGTCGTCCATCACCAAGCATGAGTGGTTTATTAAAATGAAGGCCAACCGGAAAGGAACGAAATGACACGAGTAGTTTTCCAACACAGATAGGCGTAAAGACTTCATTAACTGGAATTACCTCTGAAATATTAATATAATTTAGTTGAAACAAATAACAGTGATAAGAAAAAAAATGACCAAGTGAATTATCACGGTGACGCGTTGTTGTAAGCAAGAGTGGAACTTTCTCATTAACCGGCATGCTATAACTGAAGTGAATTCTGAATTGCACAAGAAGTCATTCAACTTTTAAGTGACATGCCTAGCAGTTCTGTTTACGTTCATTCAGAACAAAATTTTCTGATTTATCTACACCATGGACATCATGTGGAACAGAAGGACAACCAGCTTTTCGAAACTAGATTGCGGCGCGACTGGTTTTGCTAATACATCTTCCTTATGGCGTTGTTAGAAGCAGCAACTTGCACCAGGTGGAAAGGTTTTTGAAACTGATTCGTGGTGAATCAAACAATATGGAGTCCGAGTTCGTGTAAGAATCGGGTTAAATATGGAACAACTGAGGCTGTTGTAGGTGGATACACCTCTAATCACTTGGTGTGAGTGCTCATAGGTAGAAAGACGAGCTTCGTTAATCAGAATCTCAGTTGAATGCTTCCATAATCCTTCAGTCAACAAAAATGAAATCAAGGATTCGGCTACCGAAATCATACTGCAACGTGATAATTGACTGAGTAATCTGACATGAAGTAAGTATTAATTCGAAGGCACACTCGGATAAGTATGTGGTGACAGAACATCCAGTTATGGAGCATTTGTGCACTAATACGTCGGCTTTTTCATCCACATACAATTTGAAATGACAGACTGGGAAGATTAGCTTTCCTATTTGATTGAAATCAGGTGACTATTTCGAACCCTGAATCAGGTACTCATAAATAAGAAATCGATCCAAGAATTGCTTATTTACTGGAGGATCGCCAGTGTTCACGATGAAGAGACCAGATGTCACAACAGTAAGTGAACGGCGTGTCGCTTTCAGTTCAACTACTGAACAATGTCAACCGGTGAGATTCGTCAAATTACACACACTGCAAATTCGGTGGTGTCTGGGGTATCGGTGCTGTCGTCAAAAGCTGGACAATAGAACTGAAAATGTCACCTGCGTTCGGTTAATCTCTCAGACATTGTTTGACAATTTCTGTTCGTTTCATAATGGTCTTCGCTGAGAGACGGATGTGTTAAAGAAAGACTGGTTGTCAGAACACAACTAACCCAGAGATGTCGTCATGCATTCCATTACAAATGTATGTTTTGAACGCCTAGTTTCGCTTTCACCGTTCATGATGCATCGCTGTCATGTTTATTGAACACTTAGTGTTGAAAATGTCAAGTATATTTTCCAAGCTAATTTTAAGCTTGAGTTTGTTTAAGAAGCACCTCGGTTTGTAATTAGTATAATAGGTACTTTCAAGAACTAAAGAACAGCCTCGACACTAGTATCACTGGAGACCAGAAGTGACTATTGACGCCGTGTATATCCACTCTGTGGAACGTGTCATTAGAGCGAATGATGACACACTGCTGTGCAATGTGTGCGGACATATGTCATCCATGTAAATGAGCGCACGCATTTGTTGTTCTGTGTGTCCACATAACTTTCAAGGTTTCCAAGCAATAAACAACCCTCAAACCAAGCGTCTTTTGCGGTCGCAACATTAGGGAACAAACCCAGATGATTTATCTGTGGACCACCACTAGAAGCTGAATTAGGCGTTCACAGTAATGCTTCCACCGAAGTGTGTGCTTACAGTTGTGCTGACCTGGTGTATGATGAAATGTTTCAAAAGGTGCAGAACCTACCTGGCTTTTTGTACATTGTTGTCACCGAGCCTCATTGAAGAGACAAATCTGGTTGGATTGGATATCGCTGCACTGGTAAACAACTGGCTAGTCATTAACAATCCTTTGAATGCAAAGACATCGGACATTTAAATGTAAGTCACGGTACCAGTCACGTACTGTTCCTGCTAGCATAGATTACTGCAGTCTGGCCGGCATGGTCAAATACTACTTTGACTGCTCTCATCAGATGTTTTCGGTCCAGCACGTGCATTCTGTTCTACATGCCCCGGCACTGTGGCCTACCCACTATGAATATGCGCGTGTTCACTGCTTGATTGTGCATTTGTTTCCTGTCAGGAGGGAGGTCTATCTGAGTACTCTAATCACTTCAAAGTGCTGACTTACTAAGTATGTATTAACATGGTAGACAAGTTACAGACCCGGCCCTGAAACTATCGAACCTACTTTAGACAGTCTGGTGATTTCTTTACCATCCGAGTGAAACGGATGCTAATCAAGGAAGGTGAATGCAGTGAGAACTTGACCGTTTACTGCATGTCATTCCAAATGTTACATGTGGAATAGTAGCCTACTAATTTAATTGAATCGAGGTAACCAGTTCAATCTGTGACTCAGGCAATTCAAAAGTATGAATACGAGTTAAGATTTATTTATACACTGGCTGATCCACACAATTCAGGAAATAGAGCCGAAATGCCACACTGATAATTTAGCAGCATGCCATGTACTCCGGTTCAACCATGTGAGGTTCGTCAGCATACATACACTGCAAATTTAATGGTGTCTGCGATATCTCCGAAGGTCAGACAACATAACTAAATCCGTTGCCGCTATCTTTAAATTTATCTTTTATTCGTTATATAACTGCTCCGAATGAGGAACTGATATTTGAAGTAAAGGATGGTCAACAGTACACAGATAATTCAGAGCTTTTATTATACACTTCAATACAAATTCACCGGTAACCCCAAATGTCATTGCTAAATTTTCGAAAACACTTAGTTGACGTATATACCGAATGCTCAATGCATATTTTCCAAGCTACGTTTATTCCTGAGATCTCAACCTCAAGTGATTAATTTGTAGAGTACTAATTGAACTCGAATTCAAGTTTCACAGTAATATTCCTATCGTAATGTGCGCCCAAACGTTCCTCTGGCCTGGTTTGTGAACAAGTGTTTCGAAAGGTTCAGAACTCATTTGCTTTTTGGGTACTTCATAACCATTATGCCTTACCGAAAAGATGAATCTGGTTAAATTGTGTGTCGCTGAGCGAGCGAAATATCAAGTAATTATTGTCATTCAGACAAGTTAAAACATAATGGATACCTGGGTTAAAACCAGCTAAATAATGATTATGACCATGTGACCAGCGGGGTCACATGTTAATATGACTTGTCTTGTCAAGTTCCTGAGATCCAGTAAGTGCGCTGGTTACAACTAGAATGTGCGTGGGTCCACCGCTTGCTGCTTATTTGTGTCTTGTCAGGAGCAACGTTTAACTGGTCGGTTTAGTTCGCCTGGACTTATTAAACATCTATTTACATAATAAGTGAATCACGTAACTAATCATCGAACGATGGAACCTTGATGTGGTTTCTCTACAAATAAGTGAACCGGTTGAAATTAACTAACTTATTCGGGCCGGAAGTATGATAACTCGTACCAGAGTACCGGGTTCTGCTTGCGATCTGCAGCCTGCCCATTTTGGCCTACTAGGACAGATTAACGGACATTAGTATACCTATTGTGGACTATCCCTAATATTTATACGCAACATAATGAGACATTTAAACATACCGTAAGAAATTGATAAACAGATTGGGAATAACACAACGCTACGAGCACGTTGTATTACTTTACGTTTCAACCACCTCGGGAGGAACTCCTCACCCAGTTGCATTAATGTCATATAAGTTGGCTTCGGATTATCTGGACTGTGGTGAATTCTTTTACTGAGGGTAGTGCGTAATACAGATTCTACCGTTGCAATCTGTCTGTCAATATTACGAATTGCCCGGTGTGCGGAGCCGGATTTGTATCCACTAAAGGATATACCAACAAAAATTTTTAACCGGGTCATCGAGATCAGTAGAAGCAACCAACAGATATTATCATCAAACTTATTTGAACGTAGTACTGCGCAGTGTTTCCCTCTCATACACCACTTTATCTTACCTCCGTTGATCAGCTATTCTTAGGTGCGCAGGTCGTTTCACGTTCACAGATCTCACAACTGGGCAAAAGTCCAGATATCGTGGTGTCAGGTTGAATGTCAATCGGATAGCAAACGTAAGTAAAACAATTGTCAGAAAGAGGAGTTCATCGGAACACGTGTAACTTCTCACCGCAATGGTACAACACTTCGATACAGCCGATATGCTTACAGGCAAACCACAACAAACCAAACACACGGACAGGCGTATACATCTGGTAACCGGTTGGGGGTGACCTCAACGAATGTCTCTAACCGCTCTCGTGTGTAGATTAAAAATGTCAACCAAATTAACGTAGCCACAGTTGGTTTCTCTGGTGTGCAAAATGTAATTGAGAAGTCCGGACTGCACACTATATCCTGTCAATTTGAAACTCACGTTTTAGAGGATTACGGTTTGGTTACTCAATGGTAGGACAATTAATAGAGAAGCAACCGATGTGCTCGCATTTTTTCAGAAAGTTTTACTTGAATTTCTCAGATGACTGTAATTAGCTGGAATGTGAACTAATGCTACCCGTTTTTGTGGGTGTGAGTTTATCCCCGGTTCTGTGTCAGAATTATCAGTCCGTTTCCGGGCACAGTCTTTATGAGCTGTGCCGTCCTCCAGTCACAAATAACAAGCCTGTGCAATGCAATCACTGTAATGCACAGAGCTGAGTTTCACACTGTAGCGAATAACTCGGGGTGATCTCATCCACAGATTCGTGTTAAAAGGCGCAGTGTGATTTCCTTGTCATGCCTGCAGGTTTTGCAGACATACAGAAATCGTTTTTCAATGGTGTTCTATGTCTTTCCGTGTCGCTAGAACCCCAGTATATCACCGTTTCAACGCAGGACGCTGTTGGTAGGAAGTTACAGGGTATCAGTGGAGGACGTCTGTCTGTTAGTAGTCCTCTATGGAATGATCTACAACTTACAAACAATGCATGAGTCGTCACGATTCCGTGTCACCGGAACAAACCAGTAACGGTAGTGTTTTACCAGTCAGCGGTAAGTGAAAGAGGAATGGAAGGAACAGCAGTGAGCTCAAAGCAAAACATAACAAGGGGCTGTCATTTCACATAAACTACTCTCAGCTGTCCTCATGTTGAACCTACTTCCAGTTCGATCGGCATCAAACCACTTTAACAGTTGCTGTGACAGGTCAATATAGCTCAGTTTCTTAGCAACCGGAACTATATCGAAAACATGGAAAACAATTAAACATACCACAACAGCGGTCCCGGATCAATAATTCTCTGCGGCAAACCCGTTTTCACCCAACAAGCCCTCCATCATCTTGAAAATGAATTAGCATAAAACAGCCCCTTAAAAACTGCTGGGTACCTTCTGCGTACATTTGAAACTTGGAGTCATTATTACTTATTTCCAAACCTTCAGTAATATATAAGTTATTGCTGAATAATTGAAAACAACAGTTGTAAGGTTGAGCTGGTTCAGTTGTACAGTTTTACAAGGTGGCAGAAGATATCACGCCCGGACAGGTGCATGTCACTTAGGGAAGCGGGAGATGAACCGCATCTGATCTGTTTCCGACCATTTCAATCAGCCATCATGCACGTTTGAAGGCTGTCTTATCAGTATACTAAAAATGCTTACATCGATATTCATGAGACTATTAAGTGTTTGATGTTCAGGAACATCTATTTTGCCGCTTATGCTTGCCAGTACAAGAATACGTTCTGACCTACGATGGGTTGGTGGAATGGCAAGTCGGGATGAGATCATTCCAAGTAAAATAGGTTTACTCTATCTGATATCAGTTAGAAGTCACGCATTTGAGATTATTCAGACATTTGGCATTAGCTCTTGCGCACAGTTGGTTTGTACTACGACGAGAAATCTGCACCGGGAGATACCTCTTGGTTACAACGAAGACCCGATTCGATAGTGAACTTACTACAACTTATTCAATTTGAGTTTGGTCACACAAACATTTCGAATTGTACTACCGTCTTTTCGCTTCGCTCTATACGTAATATGGCTTTTTATATGCAACACTATCACATTATTCCACGATAACCGTGACCAAGTGGAGTTCCAAGGGCCATATTTTTGGTCATTTCTGGAATGTTCATGAAAACACTAACATCCTATATTGTGATCTCATTCTACGCAACTGTTTTGAAAATCTCCGTGGTGACCTAGTATATTGGTGTATCACTTGCACAGTCTGTGAGACTAGGTGCTAACTAGGTGAATCTCTCGACACCTGAATGCGCATTTTTTGAACACTGTATTTCATTGCTGTAGTGTCGACTGTGTTCATGGATGGCGAAAACACCGCATGTCTCCCGGAGTTTACTTTGGGGGACAAACCTTTTCTCATCCCTTCTCTGGGCCATTTTTTTGATAGACGATGTCCGTTAGCATCGTGTCTGCATCCGTACCACCGAATGCATTCATACTTTAGTAGTAAGTAAACCATAGGACATTCACCTCTTCCAATCAAGCATAGGCGAGGTAATTCTCCAGCTATGCTGATGTATAGATTCTAACCAATTGTACACTGATGATACAAAATATCAGTTCAACGCTCAACTGTCCTATAAAATGTGCTCGATGCGGTGATTGACCGACTGTTTCTTCTAGGTGGATGCTCCAATCGACTGAGCAACGATTCAACAGCTTGACTAATTGTCCCTGGGTTTCACTACCGTGATACTTTTAATGCAACGGTACCCTTCTATACATCCGTGTGGTACTCGCTAACTGGCTATAGGAAACACCCGAACTCATAAAGCGATTGCGATTATCTGCCTAATTATGCGGACCTAGCATTACGCCACGTTCCTGAATTGCACATCTCGCGAACGATGCACGGTGCTGAGTTTAGTACAGATCGTAGACTGATCAACACAAGACTGATTACTCACGTCCACCAGCCCATTTCTTGTTGACTAGTTAATTAGTGGCGCAGACTGAAAATCCAAGGGTGAGCACTATAGTTTGACATGCACCATATTTTCATCAGAAAGATACTGTCAGTTCTATCCCCTCAGGCTGTAATGTAGCAAAATAAAGAGCAGATTGTCGTTCCACGTTTGAGCGATTGGTGTGAATGAATGGAAAATTCACGAAGGTCTACAACATGTACTCTGCAAACTTACCAAAACTGCCGGCTGGGACTTACTAGGTAAGCGTGAACAACCGGTAATAACAGGTTTCCAGGGAGTCATTCTGGGTAAAGTACGCTAATGAATACATGCCAATTGGAAAATAGGCGGGAGAAGATGGGTTCCAAAGAGACCGTGTGGATCCTTCAGAGTCACTGTCGAAATGCGCATCAGTCCAGTTGATCTAGCCACTCCCTATCCCTCTATTTAGTATCATAAATCAGGCTTACCATAATTTGTAGGTGCCCCTCATCTTATTTTCGTTTATATACGAGGACTGAGGTGAAACTGACAATTATTTTTACACAAGTCTGCCGAGCCGCTTTAGAAAGATTCTTGCAAAAGTTGTGCTCAGCGCAAAAGCTTCGGAGGTCGGTGGTTTTGAAGACCAGTTTGGAGCACGGATCGCTTGCAGTATAGGGGACGCTGTGATTGTAGTTTGATACATCCAGGAAAAGTATCGTAAAAACCACGGAGCTCTGTGCATCCTTATGGCAAATTTCACTGAGGGGTTTTGCCCGCATGGACATCAGGCACTGTGGTAGGCGCAGTTTGAATTTCGGTTTTATGTAAGTTCAGTAATCTAGACAAACTGTTATGCGATGCAATATAAGTAATAAAGAAATCGTCTGGATAAAGCATCAATAGTCCAGGTATTACCAAAAGCGCAATGCAGTTATGTGCTTCAGTCATCCGCCTATCTCTCTTCCGTATGACTGCTAGAATAACAGTCGTTCGGAGAAACTCAAGTGATGGTGTTCGAATAGAATATCGCACGACCGATGGCTTTCTGAATATGCTCAACTTCGACCTTCCAGCAGGTGAGGTAATTTGACCAAGAACTTGCTGCTTCCACGGAGGTTTATCCGCTAGATGCGCTCATTGACGATGAACCCTTGCAACCGACTTAGAATTGGATATCAACAGAGGTCAGACATCCGATTTTATCCAGAAGTATCCAGGTGTACTTGTCACACATGGATCTGAATTTGGTAAGTCTGAGAACAGTTACGATAATTCCTCATATTTCTACAGATTAAGTGACAATCTGTCGACAGATTTATCCATGAACAATCCTTTGCAAGCCCACGTGACACGCCGTCAACACTATACGGTTTGCGCCGTGAGCCGCGCGTTGTGCTTCGCTGCTATTTGTGTATCGATTATATACATTGTCCGACCAATAAGGCTAGCGGCACTCGAATGGCTGTACCCCTTACAATGCTTGTTCACGTTACGCGGTAGGTCTAAGTAATAAACCAACGTAGTTCCGTATCCATTTAGATTGGTTATGACCGACACCCAATTATGTGAAACTGATTTCTTGCTTATCAGTTTGGTCGCAAACGATTTGGTGTTGACTAGAGGATATGGCGTTGTGAACAGTGATCATAAAATGTATTCTCTCCAGTCTTTAAAAATTTTGTCGTCTACTTGCACTGTGTGCCTCGAGATGTGGAACAAGTATTTCGAAATAAAATTCTGCTTATCTTTTGATTTCTGGTGAGTTTTGGGGGAAGTACTGATAGCAGAAGCATTTTAACGTTATCACTCCATAAACAGAGTTTAGTAAAACTGGCGCTCGAATTAGCTAGGGCATCTTAAGGACAACCTGATACACTTATTTCCAGCAAACTCATCACTGCTTATATCTTGAAAAAGGTTGCATTAAAACAACGCATAACCTATCAACTTTGCTAACTGCCATGCACCTTCATAGAACATACTGAAAGCAGTCTTCAGTTAATGATTAGTGATCAAATTTTAGAGTCGTTGTTCAACTGGACAGATTAGCCTCAACACAACCTATTCTGTAATGCAGCACATGCTACTGATCGGTCGATTTGTTAATCTCACAAAGGAATGTAGCACTTGCGCGAGTGGGAAAAAGTTATGTTCATTCAGATCTATCGAAAAAATTCTTATGGACCGAGAGCGCTCAGGATGATACACAAAACTTCCAGCAATGTTGTACCGAATGACAATTCATAAAATGACTGTTATCTTCAGATTTTACCAACTGAAATGGTTACCTGGTGTTTTTGGGGGGATCAAAAATTCTATCAGATAGGGCTCGATTCTACGGATTCGTTGAGCTCGACAACACAACCCAAACCACCACTAGGGAGTTTGATTTAATCATTTAAGGGATACTCGAAACGCATGAAAATGCAAGTGACTACTTGGCTCGTGGACGCTTCGACTTCTTGTGTGTATCGTTGCCATTCGATTTGGATCAGAAAAACCATGGCTTTCAAAGTTCCCACATGTGTTGTTATGTTCACTGTAAATCGTCGGGTTTGAGATAGCCCCACCTCACAGAAGACCATCAGCAGAATATCCGTCTGTTGATATGCGTATTCAAAAACGTCTTCATGATTCACAACTACTGTGCATAGTACCAAGTTTTATCGTTAACCTTCGTACTGATTTTCAGGTTACAGATCGTGTGCCCGCGTGCTTTGTACTAAAAATCCCTTATGGTCACTTCCACATTTACACCACAGGAGGCGTAACTAGAAACCAGTCCAGTATGCTGTTCAGTTATCAGACTACCGGTAAGTCGTTCAGTTGGTTACTTTCAAATAGCGTGGTCTGTTTCCAGCTTGATAAATTTGTCCGCATCAAGTTGTGCTCGGCTGCTGTCCGGCCAAATGAACTGGGACAAGTGTGTTTTAACGTAATTTAACAGGACCAGATTCATACAGACAGACAGACAGCCGAGCATACACAGATCGAATTAGTCAACCTGGAGTTCAAAAGTTCGACATGCCTTCGATGAAATAAAATCACGGATTTCAAACCACCATCAATTACCCACACTTATAGCATTTACAGTCCTACAGGTGTCAGTTTGCAAACAAACACGATACTCGTAGAATGCGTTACGTACTTCACTCCACCCCGTCCAGTTCAATCAGTACTCACATGTGCCAACGTGTTGTCCTAGCTCGTAATCTCCTAACAAACACCCGTGTGGTGCGAATGTTTTGCATGAGCCAATGCCAAACCGGCTTCGCATCTTGGACATTTCTCTCTTTCGGCGTGGAGCAGGTTTCCAGAGAAAATAGGGCCTCGTTTTGGACAACCGTGGTGAATGATCAGCCCGCACAAATCTTAATAACGCGGCAAGTTGCCTTCATCATCGATAAAACTGTCACACAAGACGTGGCTCAGGAACGAGGTCACGAGATTTAGAGGAGTTCGGTAACGTTTGTTGCCTTAACATCACAACAATATTTAACGTCAGGTTCCACAAATTGCACGATAAACCAAAGAACACAATACATTCTATCTAATTCTCTGAGGAAAATATTGGATTTTGATCAATCTTAGCGATCATGAATGTCGCTTCTTCCTACCTATCCTTTGATGAAATGCTATCGTTTTGGCAAATTAGTTAGGGTCACATCGTATTTTCACCTTGTCCGCTTACACTCACCTGCACGTGCTAGTTTTTAGTCCGGCAGTTCATTTCAAGCACTCTAACGGTGGGAGGGACGTGTGTGAACAGCCAAGTGTTATCGATCGTGGACCGTGGTGACCGAAGTACTGGACGCTACGTTTTATTACAGTCCAACGCCCACAGTTGCGTTCGCTGAGGATGGCGTGTGTTACAGTGGTTGCCGTGTCCCAGCTTCCAGAGTTGCCAAGCTATGTATTGATGGTTTCTCACTGCACTCCGCCTGTTCTCTGTCCCATATTTTCAGATGACTCTCAGTCCGTCTGATGTAGATGGCTGGACAATCTTTGCAATTAATTCGATGTACACAGTCTGATGTCTCCACAGCAAGACGTTTGACTTTCGACTTGAATAACTTGCTATATAAACTGCTGGTTGTCTTGACAGCCGCTTTCATGTAGTACTGCTCGACTCTCTGTCTGAGGATTATCGATGGAGTCCTTCTGCACTGTTTTTCTGAACATTTAACAGACAATCGGTGGTCTTGTTGTTCATGAAATGACTACACTAAACTGTCTACCAGACGACCTTACATTATTTCGACAATTCCTTCTCGGAACTGCTTGGGAGCTACAAAGCTATCGGTTCGTTAATCAGGGATATTTCCTCGTCGATCATTTTCGGCTGACTATCCAACGGTATATTGTTACCTTTCAGTGGCGATCGACACCAGCGTTGTGTGGAGTCACGACGAGGATGACATAATCGCAACCCATTTTCCCCAGTTGATTGCAATTAAATTACGTGCGATAATCTGTCATATTTTACATTGATCCATTCATTTAAATCATGTTCTTGTGTAGGACCACAGTTTCGTCGTCCAACTGGTTTGGCTTACTTTATCAGTGTGAATGTTCAAGCGGATCTGAAAATAGTTCGCCGAGACAATATCTCCAGACAACAATTGATTCACAGGTCGATCCTAATAATCATTATATGCACACATGGTCACGCCTGCTTGCAATTTACCTTACGAAAATTCACAATCTCAATTAATCACGATTATGTTTCTCTACGGCTCACTGTACTTTTGCATGTCAAACACTGCGAACCTTCCGTCACTTCGTTAGAAAATCATTAATATAAAAATTCTACAGTTAAATATTTTTGTCCAAATTTTGTTGTTATTGAACGGGTTTTGATGTTGAAAACTGACATTCTGGACGTACACTGGGAAATGCTGAGTTGGTTTTACTTAGTAAACCAATTTACCCGGTTTTTGAGAGATAAAACTTCCCGTAGTCAATAGACTCTTGTCAACAGCTTATGGGTATTTAGAAACATTTTGAAGCCAGTCGCCCAGTCTATGCAAATAAGTGAAAACTGTTGTTAAAATCGAGGTTTCTGTAGGAAACAGGTGTGCTTTGTTGTATGCACTTAGTAGCAGGACTTTTACAGAATACTAGATCATTTGCTTTGTGTTTTCATATGATACTTTTATCCAGAACCGGTTGCCTGGCTCTCCTATCTTTCAGTGTTACAATCAATTCGGTGTAGTTGGGGTCACCGTGAATCGATTAACTGCCTGCGGTAGGCGTGTCTTCTGTTTATATCGATTTTTGTGTGCAAGTTACTTATGGGATTAAGTTTAATTGTAACAGTCGTGAGAATCTGCTTACCTGAGTTTCTTTCCGACCCTCTTTTACAAAACCTGATGAACACTGCACGTCGTTCACACATCTGTAAGTGAAAACTTGTAAGCTACCCTGGGAATACCTGAAATCCATAAAAAACACTGGGAAAGTAAAAAGCACGTAACCCTTTCATAACCCACTATTATGAATAAATGCACATCACTGTTATTTGTCAGTCCACAATGTCTCCGACTACGTGGGATTAAATCCACCCTCGAACCTACATGATGAGACAGTTGTCGGTTTATAGACATGGAGATGAAATCCCTATACTGCACTCCGAAAGGCTCACTCTAACAGGTTACGTGTCTGTTGTGTTACAGTTTATATTAACCGAATACTCTATTATATATTAGTAACTCAGATGCCACTCAGTAAGCCAATGACTTCAGTGATTTCAAGCTAGAGGGAAGTCCCAGCAGTTGGTGATCGATTGCGGTCAATATAATAACTGCTTTTCTCTACTCTGGAAGAGTTTTCGTAATCCTGAAGTCACTCTCAATCGAAGTTGCCTTGGTATTTGCTTATCCACATTCAGTGCTGCCTAATTTGAGGTTTTTGACACAGTGGTCAATAAGGTTGCTTTTGTAAAGCGTGGTTGAAGTTCTGGTCCCGCTTGTGAAAAGTATATTCACAGCAGATCAAATTTAACAAAAGCGAAACTCGACTGTGGTGCTTCTTTGAGAAGAAAGTCTTCGTCAGAACGAGACTGGACCTTAACAAAGTGTTATGGTTTGTTCGTCTCAGTTATCCACTGGGCTGCGCTGGATGGCGTGACGATCACCCCGATGGTTAGTATTACCAAGCTGGTCATTAAGTAGAGTTCTAAGAAACCCTATTCTTTCGGTCCTCCAGATTGCAGAAGAGGTACCACTTCCTGTACAATGTCACCCGGCCTCTGCATTATGGTACAGGCTTTCGAGCCGGAGGCTTTGTTGGGAAACTTAACAGTACTTCTTTCTTGGTCTATGCATCCTGGCGGTATCTCACCCCACAAGCAACCATGAATACTCACAAAACTGCATCGACCTTCTCACAGTGTAAACCGAGTCGACCTGTCTGTTGTGTTCACCAAAGTGTGCACGCAAACGCACGTACTGCATTCAGCTCTTAGGCCCTCTCGACCGCCATTTCTGGTAATTACTCTGTAGGTCCAACAATACATACAGCTAACCCCACTAACACTATCACGACCAGTCTCATGTCTTACAACCCAGCCTCAGGCTTCCCACGTCCGTTGGTTAGACGTATAATGGGGATTAGTATAGGTGCTTTCGACCTTCGACCCTAAAACAGAAAGGTTTTTGTCGTCCACTTCGCTAGTTCTGTTAAGGCTAGCTCAAGATGCGAAATATTCCAGCTGTCCCAGCTGGCTGTTTTGACCTAGATATCAAGTAAACCCTTAACTCGAATCTGGCCGTTCACCCTCGGTCGATACATGGTTTTGACGTAGTCGTTCTGACCGGAGATATGTACGCCCAGATCGGCCGCCTTGGTGAAGCCGAGTCTTGTTCAGATGACAAGAATGGAATAGCATCACGTCAATAGGACGACGAGCGGCGATTTTTACGGTTGTAAGCCGAGCATAAGCTATTTCTATCCAGTACTAGTTTCAGCCATCGCGTGCGTTAATGTTATAAGTGGTGCCCTCATTCACCGATTCAGGGCTGATTATGAATGGACCAAATAGTTGTAAATTGGGGATGACGGCAGACTGTCCTTCTCATCGGAGTACGTGCTTGGATTCATGTCATGCGTCGCTACGTTACAGCTTTGTTCTTCCTTCTGCTGAGCGAAGACCCCACCGACGGCAATGGCTGGCTGTTGAAAAACTGGCTATACCGTCGGTAAAGCATGAATACCAAAATAGATTGGGAAGCAGCCTTAACAGTTTTCATCCTGATGATCCCAGTAGTTACTGGACCCAAATCCCACAGATCATTCAACAAACGAGCATTGTAACAAGCGGCACGGAGTTTCATGTGTTGAACCAACATTGGATGTCAGAAAAATCCCTGGAGTTGTTAGAAGTCAGATGGAACATTCCTGCTGGAAGTTCATTTAACATCTTTAGGACTGACATCTGTAGGGGGCTGAAGCGTAGCCTGATCGCCGATCGTGGTGCTTGGTTAACGGAGAAAGTTAAAGAAATTGACACCGCTATTTTTTCAAGAACAATGAAAGTAGTTTCTAGGTCATCCGTGATACCATTCCAAAGCTATCAGCAAAGCGAATGACAAATTTGTCCACAATAAATCCAGAACAGAAGAGCGCTGGACGAAACGATTTGACGGTGAGTTTGGTCGGCCTGGTGCTTCCTCTATATCATCACTCCGATTTAGCTGTGTTGCTTTCTGGTCGGTACGTTGAGGAACATCCCTTAAAACTGTTGTCCGCAACTGCATCTCTCTTCTGAAACGTAATAAGACTGCTGGTCCAGATGATCTTGTGCCGAGCCTTTTTACAGAAGGTGGGAGTTGTTAGAAAAGCTCTTAACTCGGTTGTCTCATTTCGTGTGCATAACGGAGCCTTTCCTCTGTGTTGGAATCACTCCATACTAGTCCCCATATCTAACAAAGAAGTCCGGGATATTCGGAGAAGCCCCAGACCTATCGGCCTGATTCCAGCCATTACCAGGACTCTGGTATCCGCTATCTTTATCGACTCATCACGGCTCAAGAGTCAAACAGTAGGAAAGAACGGACAAGGTTCGGCCCTGGGCGAGGTTGCATTGATCACATTTTTCAATCTTTGCTAAATTACAGAGCAAGGTCACATGTACCACCAACCAAAATTTGCCGCGTTTCTCAACTACAAAACTGAATTCAATTTAGTAGGGCGATCAGCAATATCAGAGTTAGTAAAATGCAGAGATGTACCGACATACTCTGAGCAACCTATTCCCATACTTCGGCTTGCGTGAGGATTTACGGTGAAGTGTCTGAAAGTTTCACAACCAGCAGCGGCACAAATCTAGGCTGTGCACTTTCAGCACTTTTGCCAGAGACTAAATAACGGAAGACTGTCTGCACCACACAAAAGATCTCTTGTCTAGTGTAAGAGTAAGTGACCTTGATTATGATGGAGACAATCTGATGCTGGCCGACAACTTTCAAGCGATGTTAGACGATGTCTTTCACTCCACTAATTACTCTGAAATGTGCTTTGCAGCCTCAAGTGGCAAAATGCTCGTGCAAGATTGTTGTGGTTAGGTGGATTTAATGTTGGATAATAAAGATTATGAAAATTCTTGTCCGATTTGTGCATCCGCGAAGCTGCGTCAGCTGAGAAAGTATTGCACAGAATAAAACATAAACGCATATCTCTAAGGTTTAAGCGGAATTCTCCAAACTGACATACCTCTGGGGACAGATGAACATCGCTTTGAGGCATGTAGGTCTCATATGTATAGGCGACTGACGGTTTTATTAACTGACGGCAGCAAAACGTGGTCACTCGTGGGATGTAGACGTTAACCATCTTCAGGTGTTTGACCATCGATGTCTGTGTTTGATCGTTCCAACGCTTAGGCAACGAAGAGGTTAGGAAACGGACATTTGATAATGAGTGTTAAACGAGTTATGATGTTGAATCCTCAGACTTAGATGATTAGGCCACGTACTAAAAATGTCATCTGGTCGTTTGCCACACCGATCACTTTGCTGAAGCTGCGGTTGACCGGCGTAAGGTGCGTGAAAAACAGATGAAGACCCAGCATAAATAAATGAAATCACTCGCAAAAGGCTAACTTCTGTAAGCCGGGTTCGTCTTCCGTGCTGGAACCCTCATGACTCACACAGTCGGTGGCTGTAAACGATAAGTGATATGGTGGCTAACAGAACCTAGTGGCATGAATGCTGTCGTTGTTTCGCTGAGCTCTCTATAAATTGAGTGCACTTAGTGAAGTTGAGCAGTGAGGGCCGTAAGAAAGCTGACTTGCTGATGATGCCTTACTTTTACCTACAACTTATTTGCTTGTCTGTAAGATGTAGTCATTTTGAATGTCTGAATATATACTTAGCTATTTTGAGCGGTTGTGTCCCTTTTCCTTCCCTTCTGTTTTACTGTACCATTCTCTAAAGAACTTGGTGTTTTCACCGTTGAGCTTCAGTTGAGTTTCAGAGGGAACCACTGATATGTTGCTGTTTACGATGATGATGATGATGATGATGATGATGAACCTTAAAGTTTACCACAGCACTATATTTGTGGACCCCTCCGAGTTGTCCAATTAGTAAAATCGAAACTATACCTCCTAGATAGATGTTTCAGCTGCTGATGTGATCTTCATTCAGAAAACCGCTACCTGATAAGTCCAGAAAAGAAAGAAGTCAGTGATTAAATGCTGTTCTGAGAATGAGCACCAAAAAACCTTTACAAAGGATGGTTCCTCCAACATATTTTCATCGGTAACGAGTAGTAATGACTTTGAAACCTCCAAAAACTGGCTTCACCTCCAGATTGCACAGCGTTTAAGCGACGCTAGCAGTCGTTCGTTTTTTGCAAAGCAGAGTGATTTTCACTTTCCACTAATATTCCATCCGGGTTTAGTCGCAGTTTTGTCGCACTATTCTTGTGTATGACAACGCAGTTTGTTTGTCAGCAGCTTCGAGTAAATTGTGTAATGGACAAACACATGTTTTGCGCCTGTGTCCCGGTTTGGAAAAACAAAGTTAACTAATAAGCTGACAGATAAAATCACCATATCTAGTATTTGCATTGGGAGAGCCAACGCCCAGTCTGAGATAGCCTCCAAGATCGCTGTTTAAAAATCATCTAACTGCGCACGGTGACGAGTCATCAGGACAACGACGTTGGGTTGGATTCCGTGGATAGTAAAATGACCATCTGCAATAGAGTCCATTTCATTCTCAATAGCTTTTGCATAATTTGCGCTTACATAAGGTGTAACAAACTCTCCAACAGAGATCATGTAAATCTTCTTTTGCTATGAGGTGAGTTTTGATTCGAGCGAACAAGGGCGGAACCCACGGAAAATGACAGTAAGCTATTGAATCGGTTATTATCAAGGTGAACCAACGGATTGTGTGAAGTGAACAAATCATCATTATATTATGTTGTTCGGATTACAGTTTACTGCTATGGTTATTTATTACGTAGACATTGGACATGTAAGATCTCGTTCGACAAGCATACATTTTTTCAAGTTATTTTCGGAGCAAGGCTATGGGGCATATATTTTCAATCAGGGTTATAGACCATATCTTGGATGTCCTTGAGGCCTGTTCAACATTTCTACTAACAGTTCACTGGTGTAGTAGGTCAACACCAGTCTGCAAAATTGGGCATATTTTCAATTCATCAGAACAGCTGCGTAACCTAACGGATTTAGGAATATCTGAAAGCTTCTGGTGAGATGTGTGCACAACTGGAGATTTTCTGCATTTCGGGTAAGTATAAAACCAAGAGTACGCCCTTGTCAAAAAAACTTATAAATTGACTGGCACAGGTCGTTCACGAATTCGTTTCCAGAAGTGTCAAGTATGAGGTATCTGGTGTGCTGTGTTAAAAACTGTGAGATAGCACAATCCATTAATCACTTATGGTTACTGAAACTTTCACAGTTTGGATGAAATTCCGAATCGTTATAGTGTTAGTGTTGTATTTTACGCACTCCCACCGAAATTGTGTGTGCCACCATATTTGACACCTTATTTCAGTAACAACAGTAAATTGGGAAAAAAGACTTACAATCAACATTTTTGGAGTTAAAGTAGAGACAACTAAGTACAAGTGTCTTATGCAATCTGTTGTGCACGCAACTGGTCAGCTTTATCGAGCATTCAAAAATGCGTGCAGTGAGGCTGCTCGGTAGCTTTCCGCCGGATTGTACAAATTTGTGACTGCTAGAAAACCGAGTTTAACCGATATGAGAATAAGTATGCTGGATTCGAATACACTTTATTTGAATAGAATTCGTCTATTGGTGACACTGGGTGCATTTCTAGAGCGAGATAAGAGTAAATGTCCTTTTTACTTTGAGAAAATTTGATAAATCAATGCATTTTCTAACCCGTTTGAGAGTTGGATAAAACGTTTCAAGTGTCCCCTTTGAATCAGAAGTTGGTCTATGGGTGACATCAAATCGATAAGCTCAAACATTCTTCTAACTACCACGATGTAAAATGCTTTCCGCTGTCGTTAGTCAGATCAGGTAGAAGAACAACATAGATCTTGCCTTGAAATCAATATTGTTTGTCCGGAGACTTCAAGGTGATCATGTCTCTACGAATCGGTAAAGTTCCAGGCTTTTCGTCTCTTGAATAGTCTTCTTAAGTGACACGGTCCTTAGCAAACGTAATCACTCCCATCACTTTCCTACTTATTTGTGTTTAAGTGCGTTAGACACACTAGATTGTCACGCACTTCGCTGGGAGTTGGCTGAGATTCTGTTTCTTAATTACTTTGATGTCGTATCATGTGGAATATTACAGAGTAACACATGATCTTGACGTTGGACAGGCTTGTTAAATAGACCAAATTTATGGACACAACTGATTAAGAATTCGAACAGTTTGGTCCGGTGAAAAGAGTTTCTTTGGTTTTTCCTCTGTCTTAGGTGGCCACATAGACTTCGACAACTGATGTGTTTCATTCTGCTAGTTTAGGCTACCTACATGCTTAATCTGTTTGAGACCAAAAATATCTAAATCACTTTTACGAGTTCCACTGTCTCTAATACGATTAGCTTTAACTAGTCAGGTGACCAAAACTGTGCAGTTCTTAACAAAATTCCCAAAAGAATGTTAGATAAAATTTTGAAGAAACTGATGCCGATTCAAATGAAATGCTGCTGGGATAAACCAGCTACGCATGATAAACACCAAACATTTCAATTTATTTTAACTCGTGGCAAATGTTACAGGTTTTCGAGACATTCATTTTATCAACTTTATTCACCTAGGATTCCACACAAACTCAGTTATTTCTTAATTGATTTGTCTATTTTCTATGCCGTGTAGATGTAGTTTGCATCTGCATAACTACTCTCTCAGAAATACACGCATATCTACATTGCAGCACTGACGATTGACCTACTGAAGTTGGCAAGTCTGACTGTGTTGCTCTCACTCATCTTAGTAACATGGACGAAACGAACCATGTGTACAAACAAACCTCAGCAGGCGTAATCGAACAACATCCGTTCAGGCTTTCTGATAGTGGTTATCTGTCGACCATTGGATGGTGAGTCTAGCCACTGTAGACTAAACGGTGAATTTATGTCAGGTCAGTTTGGCGATCTGTATATTCATTGCTTACAGCCAGCACATTGCTAATATGTATATTCTGGCTGGCCTAGAATCTGGCTGGATAGTGGTGTTTGTTTTATATATTGACGTCTGTAAATCAGATTTGTATATTGTGCTCATTCCAGATCCACATTCACCTTCACAGAAACCGGTTAAACAAAACGGTTGGCTGGAGTTGTAAACTATGATTCACTGTGGGTGGCAACATAAAAATGGCAAGACAAATTATGGCGTGCGCACAACTAATTAAGCAAACTGATATACTGGTATGTCTTGGTATATTGAAATTATCCATCTGTCTCCGTTAAATTGCTCCGCCTCTCAAACAATCCGGAGTTCGGATTTACAAGCCGGTAGAACAGTTGGGTTCCAAAGTTTAATTGCTTCTCTTGGAAAACGGTGTTCCGTAGCCTCATAAGGCGTTGCACATGACAACAATCAGAAATAATAACTACAAACACAGTCTATATTTTCTCCAGAGCAATGCTAAATCTGAATTAACAGAGTTAATTAGTTCCCCCAACATCTGACTGAATAGGATCATAAGGCCGACGCAATAACCTCCGCTGAACATTCACATGATTTATATAGCTCGCTGTTGTATGCGTGTGATTTTGGCTGAAGTACTCAATAAAACATGTGCGGAAATGCATTACGGTGGATTCGTAAAACCTACTTACATGTTCGTTCAATTTTTCGGCTGGTTTAATGTGGCAAACTGAATGACAGCCTTATTTTGGATAGGCATACTCCATTTGGTAGGAGACTGGTTATATCTTGGGCGCAGTTCAGTTTAAAAGTTCTATGTTGACCTACAACCTAAATATACTTTGGCGGACGTTCTTAGCATAAAACGCAAGTTGTCAGTTGCAAATGTACGCATAACCGTGCGGTCGACTAACTGCCTTTGACCACAGGTCACATTCGAGTTCGTTATTGACAGAATTTTATAAGAATGATTGACCAGACAACGGTTCCAGGAGACTTTAAAATGATGGTCTACTGGACCTATGTGAATTGGCTTTAATATTTTGTGGACTCAGCAGTCGAGCGATATAGGTTATCATTTTGTGGTTGAGATCACTAGGAAGAACTGCCAGTTCGGACAACTATATCGAGAAAAGTGTGTATAAAATACCTATGACCAAACTCTTCGGATTCGGTTATATGTCTTGTGAAGTCAGTGTACACCTTATGACCCGAGCTATATAAATGTGCTCTGATAATTTGGTAATCCTAAAAATGCAAGCAACACGTTCATTCTCGACATGTTACTCCAATCAAATTCAACTCTATAAGCATTGTAATGGATGTAAACTGTTGATTGTAAAATTGTGGATCTGAGTTTATTGAGGTGTTACGAATGCAGTCCACATGATACTTGTTTCAACAGTAATATATCTGGATACACTAGGTGCTGGAACAAACTTCTTTGAGCACAAACCATGCCTGGGTAAGCTAGTTCCAGCAAACTGAAATAGCCATCGGCGTGCAATATCTTGAAGTTCTAATGGGGACATGTATGAGTTGAAAGACAAAGATGTGTCTTAAAATGTTTATCGATATTTGTGGTGCTCTAATTAAGCTGTCAATAACATCCGGAATTTGCTTCAATTTCCATCTGTTTGTCCACGAATGAAGTGGTTCTCTATACAATTGTTTATGTTCAGGTGGGTAACCCAACAGGTATCACTATGTTTGGCATTCCAGTGATGTTACACCGTAACTATTGTTCAATTAGACTACAGTGTATGACTCGCTCCGGTTGATCGAACGATAGTCGGTCGCCACTGTAAACAAAAGAGGGATACTTGATTAAGTATATACATAGAATTTTCTGGCAGCTCCCTATGAGAGATTCAAAATACTGATTCTATGGTAATTACTTAGGTTAGCAATGAGAGCTATTAAGTGAAATGATATTGAAAAATCGTACACACGTCGTTGTTTTCCAGGTAAGTTTCCCTAACGCGTGGCAAAAGTTAGGCGACCTTGTCACAAGTCTGGTACTATGGAACCAACGTCATCACTGAGAAGACTCACAGGTTCGAGAAATAATTATTGCGGCGATCGACTACTGAGTGAGCGAGTTAATGCATGGTTACTAGTTGGGTATATTTTTGGAGCTACGTGAGGCAGACTCTTTGAGTGAAAGCCGGTTCTTTCGACCAGTCATTTGAATTGAACTGTTTGACTAGACAGTTGTTCAGATATTGCAGTGATCAACAAATTATCAGTGAGCTGCATTCAGCCAACTTAGTAAGGTCGAACGTAATGAGGTTATACTATACAAGCTAACATACAGCGAAACGGCATTGCTCCTAACCAATTGTTTAAAAGTGAACCACAGCTTTCCTGCTGTGACAATCATGACAAAACTTTACACTTCAATACCGTTACACTCGCTCCCCGAGTGTCTCACTTGAAATTACGTGTGTGAGAACTTTGTGTCTACAACAAAATTTTGTGTAAAATCTCCTGGGTGGAACAAAAAATCCACCATACCCTTGTCTCTTTTTGTTAGCATGGTTCCTCACAGACTTTTTCTGGGAAACAGAATTAGAAAGTGAGGAAAACCCAGTTTGCACCAGTCTGACGTTAAATCAATCAATTCACATGATAGCAAACACCCACAGCAGAACACTTCAAATGTTTTGCCATCTCCCATTGATTGCACAACCTGTCTACACCCGTTCATCATACCAGTCAATGAATATCAAAAGTATATTTACATATGGACTTGTTCTACCACAGTTACTGATGTTCTTCCATAAGCTGGATATGCACATACACATATATACGCATATGTTTGTAAGCCACGTCACGTCTGATATTTTGTGTTTCTCAAAAATGATTTGCAATAACTAAATAAAATTTGGGTTGCTTTCATATTTCTGTATGATGCTCAGCGTTCATCGACAATGGTACTCTAGGAGATTACAGAAGATTGACATACACCGCATTTTTATCTCAACTACTTTTGAAAACTGTGTGTTTACACTTGCGTTTTGAAACATTCATTCATTTTCTGTACAAGCTTTCATTAGTAGATGATTTTAACGTCAGAGAATTAACTCAATTTTTAACGGAAAAGTTGCTATTCACACTCATTTTCACCTCCAGTGATTATCTAAGGTGTGTTGGACTTTAAATGCATTAGCTGTCAAACGTTTTTAGCATCAAAGCAAAATTGCTCACTAATCAAATTATTGGATTGATTTTGAAGTATGTCTAAATAAATGTGTTCCGCGAAATGCTGACATTTACTGGACATTTTCAGGGTGTTCCGTCTGTCTTGACAAGATATGCCTTGCCGACATTCACAACACGAAAAGTGAGCAGTCAGTTCTGAACCATTCTTTCAAACGGGACCATATTTGAACTGTTCTAAACATAAAGTCATCGTAAGATTTGGCTCGCTCTCTCTTCCTTAAGAATAAACGGAGTGATTGTAGCTACCAAATGGGATTGATGGTGAGATTGCTCAAGGTCGTAGCTTGCCGAAATACCCGATCTCGCGAACAAAATACCAGCTCATTTATGCGTATATATATATATATATATATATATATATATATATAGATACATAGGCACGCAGAACAAAAAGATATCTAGGATGCTTGCTTTGAACGTACACCCAACTGGTTGGTGCTTCTGATGAAGTAGTGGGAAAGTGTAATTGAATGGGTAAGACGAAAGGCTATTTCTCCCATCAGAAAGCAGTCCACAGAAACACGTAACATTGTTGCCACTTTTAACTCAGCAGTTGACATTTCAGTTTGCCTAGTCAGTGCTGGAAGACTGACTGTGTGTGTGCATCAAACTACTGGTACATGCAGTTCGTCTGTCTTGTCCGGCTGAAATCCCTTTTGTTGTTGCCATCACCTGCATGCATTATATTCTATAATGTCTTGTATTATTTTTTTAAACATATTTAATCGGGTTGTCAACACACTTCGATATTAGTCTAAATTGAGTCACAATATGACTATGTTCTTAGTGATAGTGATGCTGTTATTGTAAAGATTTCCCATCTACATTACAGTCCTGTGGTTTGCTCACATTCTTTAACTGTAACATCTTTTTTTCCATATACTTACCCATAGGTACGCTCCCAGTGGTATTGTTGTTCATGGAGAATATCTATCGGTCTTCTGAAGAGAAATCTTAGATGATTTTTAGATTTATGAACCACTTGTATAATTTGAACATTATTGCATGCCCTGTTCCAACTGCAATTAGGCGGTTCAATTATATTCAAGCAAGCGAGTGTCTTAGAAAATTCGCTAGCTTTCATCTGCAATGTGTGCTGGTCATTGAAATGCGTACTCACATTTACATACAGATCGCGGGAGCACCCATCCTCCATGCCCAAATCTAGACATATGGTCTCAATGCTATTTCGTGTTTCGCCAAATTTCATTCCAGACTATTGAACTGAACTGCCCACCCTATTTGTTTAACGAAGCCGATAACGTACAGCAGCTGAATATTCGTCTTCTGATGAGTACAACTCAATTCATTTATTGTTTATCCTCCAGACAGCACACGAGTAGACTCCTGGTTAACTATTCCGTATAAAATTGTGCATTGACCGGTAAGACCTTGAACTTCACTAGCTGATAGTTTTCATTAATAAACATATACACTAGAAACATTTGCAGCATACATCCGTGAAACTGTATACAATCGTCGTCGCCATTGCATAAGTGAATCGTACAAAGGAATTGTAAATTTTTATAAACGCGCATATATTTGAAGCATATAAAGTGTACTAAAACTTTCTCCCCACATCACCTCTTCATGAGAAACTCATTCAAGACATACTAGTTACCACAATGCTTATGGTGACCTTCACCTCTGTCGTGTCCAAAAGAGTACACGCTTTCCTAGCCCGCTAAAAATTTAATCGATTCTTTCTCGGTCTCTTGGTTGATAGTCAGGTTACACTTCTTTTCACTAACCAATCCAAAGTCGTCATGTTCCTGCAGATCGACAGCCAACCAATTTTACGTGTGTGTGTGAAATCACCAGTCAAATAAGCGTGCGATTGGCACCACACCAAATCATTCTTAGTAATCCGTCACTGTATACATTTGGCGGCTATTGACAAACTGCTCTTACATTTTACTGCCATGAATGGCTGTCACATCAACCGTGATCTTACACATGTGAGATTCAATTATTTCTGTCAATATTTTGGTGAGAGTTTCTAAATCCGCGTTCACCTATTGGTTGCAGTTATTTCTGCGTTCTTTGTGTACATCAATCCAATTCTGTCTACTGGTGGTTTGAGTAGCACTCAACTGGGTGTGACAGCGTTCCTTGCGCATACGGCTGCCACAGTTTCACGCCTGACGTTTGGACCACTGGCTGATGGCACAAAGAAACGACATTTGGTACCGTTCACTTCTCAGACTAGCAAAATTGAACGATTTCAACTGATTTTTCCAAACGTTCCAACGCATTTATATGTATTTTGGTTGTCTTCATAGAAGCGAGTTTAGTGATATTTGAAACCCTCTGATCTGTTTACACATCTGTTTACCTAAGGATGGTTGCCACGTTCTTTCTAAAAATGTCTACTCATGTGACAGCTTTTCAGACGAAATTCATGAACAACACATGACGGTTTACATGTGCTCCCCGATTAGGCTGTAACCGTTTGCAATGTTTGAAAGTCAACCTTAATAATTTAACAAAAACTGAAAACATGGAATATAAAGATACTAGATTGTGTTGGGTAATGAACTCAGTAGTTCGGTCGTAAAGTCAGGTAAACATATACAACAGTTGTGTTTCCACAAGAATGGTCCTAGATATATATATATATGCAGAAGTATTTTCATTATACGTGTTTAATGAGGCAGTCTAAACCGAAAATTCACAAGAAATTTACCATGACAAATTCTTGTGTTATCATGTGTGTATCACATAACAGATCACAAAACGGATTATAGTACTCACATTTGAAACTTGACATCAAAATGGAGACATCGTTGTGCTATCAGATATTCAGTCATCATCCCCGATATCCCGGTGTTTAGGAATAAACTGAGATGTTTTTCAAGCCATAAGTCTTGCGTACCGCTGTTTCACACAGCCCATCTATAAAGAGTATGTGTGTATTGTCAATGTTCACACCGGTTTTCAACTTGAATCCGAACGGATCAACCATTCTACAGTAGACACAACGAGCCTTATGTTTGTTTGTCAGTGACGAAATCCACGTTATGAGGTTTCCTGTCAAAACCACTTGGCACGTGATAGTCCTTACGTGATCGATCCGCGGCCACGTTATATGTGTTATGTTTGAGCACTTATATACTAATTGGTGACACTCGTTGGAAGGCATTAAAAAGGCATGCGATTTCAACACACTTACGTCTTACTGATAAGTGGGCAGCATGCAACAAGCATTGAATCTCAACAGAATTATGTGACAAGATGTTAACCACATAAGGACATCTTGAAATTTCATAGATTTCGAACAAAAGTAATTCCTGAGGAAGTTCGCTGAAACATTAACTAGCGTGCAAGTGAAACTCTTACCGGTGCTTGCCTGCTCAGCATGTAAAAGGATCCCGTAAACTCATGCCACAAGGTCGCATTTGCAAATGTTCCCCTTTGATGCTGAAAATGCTGGTGAAATGAACTGAGACTGAAGAAATCGTTGATGTCTTTAGCGTGGTTGTTACATTCAGTCAGACTCGAGCTGAGAGTTAACTGATGTAAGGGGGTTAAATATGGTTAAGCTCTCACATATAATAACTGATTCGTAGTTTATGTGAAATATGTCGCGTGGTTACGTGGTTACCATCTAAGAGGGAGCATCATACTCCGATCGTCCATTTCGTTTGTCAGGCCCTAACAAGAGCCTAGCTTGCGTGCACCGATTCCGTTTGGAAAGGGATGGCTGAGAGATCTCTTTGGAGGAGAAAGCTAAAATCATACGTGAAAGTAGCTTAGTTTTTATTACTGAACTCCCCGGTCATAATTCAGAAATCAAATCTCTTGTCATTACCGTGGCTAAAAGCGTATATTTGGCTGACGAAGCCATTTTGCTGTCCCTATGTGTCATCGAAGGTGAATCAGGCAACTGGAACAGACAAGCTCAATCAAGTTGAACCTTATGACCTTTAAAGTGCGTTATGTGGGGTTAACCATTCAGTAGAAAACACATTTGTTTCACTAGATCGTGGCTGGACAACGTATCCAGGTCTCGGTATTACTGTTGAGATCAAGATTTATTGGAACTAAAATCACATTCCCAATTTTACTATATAATTGGCTGAGGTTTCTGTCCGCGTGGGAGGAGTGGAAAGTTTTCGTCAGTTAGTTTAGGTGCAATACAATACAAACTGCTGCGGATGAGCTACGTCCGTTAATAGTTTAAACTCTTTAATGTCATGTTGAAATCACAACAGCTTAACGGGTAAGTCACTAATTTTTCAAATGGTTGATACTAACAATACCTTGCAAAAGAACTGAAACTGCCGTTCGATTAGTGAGAATCCTTGTAACAACACATATACTACCAGCCAAAAAGTGACCAGTTCAACTATATCTCCTAAGTGTTGTTTGTAGAAAACGAATTCTCCTTAAGAACAGTGAAACCACAGTGATCAAACACTGGTAACTGGCGATGTGAGCAAAAACACAAATCCTTATTACCAGGTCGTCCCACTCGCATCTTAGTCTACTCATTCTCCTCAAATGGCTGACACAGTCCGCTACATTTGTTCTATATAATCCGGTTGTGTTTCTATATGTGGCTGATCCGACAAACACGGAGTGTTAACTCCCTATCGAAGATGGCTCAATGATATTTCCACAAATGAAACAGGCCTGTTATCAAAAATCAAATAACCGTGAGCAAAACGGTGCCCATCTGGTGGTTGACAGCATAATCTTGTGCAGATTATTACAACACTGTCTAGAGT
This sequence comes from Paragonimus westermani, assembly GCA_008508345.1. Classification (NCBI taxonomy): domain Eukaryota; kingdom Metazoa; phylum Platyhelminthes; class Trematoda; order Plagiorchiida; family Troglotrematidae; genus Paragonimus; species Paragonimus westermani. Next base: position 46,796 of record QNGE01002708.1, read on the forward strand.
AAAGCAAATATTTTTCAAAACGTAATCTTACCATGAAAGTTTTCATTTCTTCAGCGAACGTGAATTAATGTCACTCTAACACACTTCGACATTCGCGTCGACGAACAACATTTTCCACTGCCCGCAGGTACTAATGAGCCTCTCACTGTCCGCCATGGTCTCCATATGCGCCTTCTTCTGGTTGCCAAGATCGGTGGAATATGCCTACGAGGGTACCTTTCAGTCCAGTGGAATATTTATGTCAAAGGTCATTTGGAAAGACGGTCGACCTGGAAGTAACCTTAGTATGTGAGTGAACATTTGGTCACTTTAATTGACGTCTTCCGATTATTGTTCTAAGAATTCACGAATTTGTTAAGCAAAATTAATTTGAGTTCACGGGGCATTGTAAACTGCAAAAATACAATACCATCTAAATTTTGAATGGGACTGGTATGCTTCTTATTCTTCGTGAGTGCTTTTGAATTTTACAGAGAACTACGGGCTTTAATGTGTCTCTGATGTGATCCGGAAATGAACACTTATGATAAGACGTCATCCTACATCGCTGTTGTAAGATATGCATTAAATTTTTCACATACCTGAAGAGTGGAAACAAGCACGTTCTGCCTCGGCGAATTTTATCGTCATACACGTTATCAATGCTGCCTTGTTTTGCATGATTTGCCTTAAGCTTTTCTGAGGAAAAAGTGTGAGCCTGAGAAACAAACCCAGCTCTTTTGAGACAAATATGAAATAAACAACTGCAAGTTAGTCTAACAGGTAATCTATTGCTCATCATTCCAACTGTGAGATAACGTACGAACCATGGTGCAGCTTCGATTCATCATGAGCTCTCAGCCGAATTCCGATCGGAATCATGTTTCATCAGAGGGTCTAACCTACAAAGAAAACCTCACACTGTTTAATCAAAGAGGTGTTCATGTAAACGTACCGTTTGTTTGATGGCTACGCAAACACACGTAACAAGCACTAACAGGCATTTGGCCATCGCATTGTGCATTACGTGTGATCATAATTGCAGCTGGCTGATTGGCGTTTCTGACCGAGGAATCTGACCTTTCTTTCTGTGAAGGAAAGTACTTACATAGTGGGAAAATGGTAGTGTATTTCACCCACTATACACTGTCGGTGTACAGTACACTTCGTACGTTACCTACTGCACATAGTATTGTGTGGCGTAGGAAGCCGAGATAACCTTCGCTCGCAGTTATAAACGCCATACAGATTCGGAACGGGATTTGAGCCGATGCATTTTGTGCCTTGTGTCATGCTCTCAACGAACAAGCCGTAAGACACTAAAGAGTGAGTATGATTCATCAAACTGTCTGAATGTTTTTCAACTTGAAACATGTCAGACATGTTTCAAATGACACCCAAACTGTCCGTGGCCTGCTTAACCAGGTCATCAACACTAACGCCGGAATTGATGGTTTTTTTAATATGTGGGTGCTGTCCCCTCCCAGTAAGTTTTTTTGTGTTGTATAATAGGCAGCCTCGTTTATAAGGAGTACAGTGTGTATATTCGGGAACCAAAGAGCACATCCTAACGCCAGACAGACGACGCCCCAGAAGCGACTAGTGGAATGTTGTGCACGTACTATGAAAGAAGTGCCGCCAAAGCTAGTGACGATACACTGCTGCCAAAGGGATGCAAATATAGGTCACCCATGTAAGTGAGTAAACGCGTCCGTTGTCTTATGTTTCAGCATAACCTGTGAGGAATTTAACACACTAAACAACTTTCATGGCTTGACGTCTTTTGTGGTCATAACAGTTGGTGCCGTGACGAACGCAACGATGAAGATATCCTGACCGCAGCCGTTCAAAATGGCGACGTTCCGGGAGTTCCTGTAGGAATTCGAGGAAGTGGCCGAAGTGATCGGACTCAAGACCGACTGTAGAAAACAGGCTGCCCTGCGGACGCTGCTAAATGGCAGTTCGAGAGCGATGCTGCACACAGAACGAACAGGCGTGCGAAGATAGAGTGTGCTGCTGTGAAAGTTATGCAGAGGTTGATGGTTATGCCCGTGCCACACTTCGGGCCAGAAGACACCGAAAGAAATGCAGAAAACAGTACAACAGCTGGTACCGGACCCACCTGCACTGGGAACAGCATCAAGGAGGAAAGATAAACAAAGAGGCCGCTTCAGCTGTGGGAAAATGGACGTTGGAAGAAGGATTGCCAAACTCGACGGTTCGGGATGTCTGGAAATAAAGTGCTTCATGATTGCCATTTTTGTTGGGCAGGTCGGCTATTACTGAGAGCTACTGGGATGGGGCCGTACATACAAGGGTTGAAGTTGATGGGAGGATAGAACACCGCTTGGTCGATACAGCGGTGACTATTTCGCTGATTGTTCATGCGACGAAGCACAACGTAGAACAGACATCTATGGCAATCAAGACAATCGGGGGTCATAACCGACTAGTTGATGGTGTGGAATAATACGAGATGCGTACTGGCGGCCATATCAAGGGGCACGATTTCATTGCGTCCTCAGACAATCAGCATACGACTCCTGAAACAGATATCCATGCTGATACAGATGCCGTGTTCGACGTGGAGCTCAAGAAGCTGTAAACAATGTACGGTTCTCCATCAGTTACTGGGCAGCAACAGAATAGTGTCATCCAGGTACACACAGCTAAAACTCCATTTTCACAATCCTCATTCTCTAGTCTGCGGTAGAGGAGTACGCTGAGTTATTCACAAACGACAATGATCTGTAGGGCTTTTGCAATCGTATGGTACATGAAATTCCGATAAACGGTACATTCCGACCTCTGTTGGCAGGTACCAATCAAACCCACGGACTATGAGACAATCACATTCACAGTAAACTAAAGACGGCACCAATTCAAGTGTCTGTCATTTGGCTTGTCCAGAGTAACGTTCACATTTCGATGCCTGGTGGTTCGGTATGTAGGACGACTGGATAATGTGGCGTTATATGAGGATGATATTGTAATATACGGAACATAGACTCGGAACAGGCTGCTCATCTAGATGCTATCTTAAAGCGAATTAAAAAGTGAGGACTCCGGAATAATGCTGATAAGTCAAAACTCGGACGGTCTTCGGTGGTTTCAGTGTGTCACAAGACGGATCAAAGTGGAAACAAGCAGCTGCCATAGAAAATAATGTTGGTTAAAGGAACTGTGACACCGAGTTGTAGGCGCACGTTAAGAGAATTTTTGGGTCGAACACGGTACTCCAATCGGATCGCGAAAAACTTCCACCTCATTACATCACCATTATACAAATTCCCTCTTAAAGACAAGCAACTTGAGCGGACTGACGACGTCCAGAGGGCGTTCACGCAAATGTAACGAAAGATTGACGAGCAACAGCTGACGCTCAAACTTCCGAATACAAAGGAAGCGTTCATTGTAGCTGCAGACTACAGTGACAGTGGCAGCGGCAGAATGCAGAAGGAACGAAGGGGTTATCGACTATGCCAGCAGGGTCCTGACCCCAGTGGAGCAAAACTAGTCATCCCTTGAGAAAGCATATTTGGCAACCATCTGGGCACTGGGCAAGTAAAGACCGAACTTTTCGGGTTAACGGTTTCACGTGGAGATTGATCACAAACCCCTAAAATGGATCAGGCTTACGAGGGACCGGCGGGGTAAATCAACCCGCTGAGCACTGCGTTCACAGGAATGATTCTACGATCAGTCATATGTCTGGTTCCTGATATTCGAGTAGCTGATTATCTTTCTCTGTAGCAGAAAGATGACGAACATCCCAAAATGACAGCTTATTAATGGAGCGAGACCCCTACAGACTGGTGTGTCTACAATGTCAAGACGCTGTCCTACGGAAGGTGATTGACACCACGGCAATAGGCGTGAATATCTCAAAAAGTTGAACAGCTGATTATAGTCGTTTCTAAATATGAAAGAACTGACTCAAACAGTGCTGTTGCATTAACATGGCAACGTGGTGTTTGGTCACCCTCTTCTGGCCGTCCTTTCTAGACTATTAAGGAGGAAACTGACGGCAAACTGCCATGAAATGGTAAAAAGCAGATGCACCAGGACGTGCGATCGACTGCAAAGAGAACATAATTGTATAAATCGAAATAGAATATGACAGTTTACACATTCATCCTCTATCCGTGTCGGTTATTGAAAGAAGACAGTAGAATAGCTCAAAAGCCTTTACAGCCAATGCATGCCTCCGAACTCAGTGAACTCTATTTACTGGAACAATAGAACATTCTACGCTTTTGGATTAAAGCGATTGGCGTTCCAGATCAAAAGTTGTCTGCGGTAAAACACATGTTGCTGATGCAGATATTAGCAAACCAGGACTTACTAAAAGCTATCCTGACAGGCCGGAAGCCATGATTTGAAAGCGAGCAGTTCCGAACATGCATACAGCAAATGGAAATCAAGTGCGTTTAAACAACCCCACATTAATCGCAAACGAATGGACTCAGTGAACATAGTCATCAAAAGATCAGAAAATAGCTGTCAGCCAAGAAAGACCATTAGGATGCGGCATCACCATTGCTTTTATTGCACCGCTGTGCAAAAGTTCAAGCGGGCACACAGGAATCTACATTTCTTTTGTTTTGCGATAAAACTCCTCGGTCTTCAGTCAACCAAGACGGTGGAATATGGTAAGAGTGCATCGATCCCAACAGAATGTGTGTACCACAATGATTCAAAAAACTGGCCCGACAAGCAAGCGCAACAAAACAAGAGAAGATTAGCGAGACCACAGACAACGCTGCGTCGGCAGAAGATAATTCAGAAGAGCTAAGGATCCTCAGAGTAGGGAGGAGTGTTGTATAACATGCAGTTTCGTTTGTGTGTAGTGTGTTGCGTACTTTCGGGAACTAAAGTGCAGACTTAACGTCAGGGGGACGGTAGATCAGGAACGACTGCATATGTGTACATATGTGTATACGCTGTGTAGGAAGTGTCACCAAAGCGAATGACGATGCACTGCTGCTTAAGAGGTACAAATATGAGTTACCGGTGTAAAGGAATGTACGTGTTCGTTGTCTAATGTTTTAACACAACCTGTACGGGAAGTCACACAATAAACAACGCCGGCTAAGTGTTTCTTGCCGTCATAAAACGTGGACTTCGTTACTTATTGGCTGAACATCTATCACAAATATTTGCAACTTTCAAACACGCGTACACAATTTTGCTTGTTCTCCGTTTGAATGAAACGCGTTTTCCATCTGATGGGACACATCACTAGTCACCGTTCAACAATTCACAGAGCTCTGTGAATTAAACCATACTGGTGGTTGTTCAGTGTTCCTGTTCAAGAAAGATCAGTCATAATGTTCACGTGAATGTGGAGTGTTCAATCGAGTGGATAGTACTCAGTAGTTACAATAGTAATAACTGGCTAGTTAAAAAAGTGGTTTTTTTACATACTTCTCTCGAGTACACATCTGCCTCTTACGAGCTCGATGATCTGGTGTAATGTTTTTGTAATCACCGAGGTAAGATTTATTGTGATAGCGGTTTGGTGGTTGTGTTTTATTTCACATTTCCAAGATTAATGATGACAAGGTAGCATTGGTTGGGTGCTAAAATACATTGATTCAAACCATCCAATCGCAATTACCTCACCATTATTGAAACAACTAGCCAAGGGTCGTTTGGATACACGTAGCCTAATGTTGACGGACAATACCGTATACAATCATAACAAAAGCAACACACGGTCAGATTCGCCGCAAAGTTTCCAACGTGTTAGCTCTAAACAATGCTGCCTGTCGTGCGTCAACCAGTGTGTTGAAGCACAACCACTGATATGGATCTACCTCCGTCCGTGTTTAAGGCCAACGGTTAATGAAAGTTTCGATGCCAATTGAAAGAGAGGTAGAATGATTAAATTTCAAAATAAGGTGTCACGTAGTTGGACAGAATACTCCGACATACAATTAATAAATATGTATATATATAATGACAATATATACTAACTCTATGGTATTTTTATTATGGAATGCATTTAACTGAAAATTTCCCCACGTTGCATCAACCGTGAACAATTTTATCGGAGTCATTCCATTTAACTGAACTTCTTCCTTCCACAAAACCGTAGGTGATAAGAAAACTTCGCTTATTAGTCTCAATCGTTCAACGTATGATATGAGCACATGACATTTTATGACAATATTCAAACTGCTGAACTTAAAAACCAATTTTTTCTATCTACAGCCGTACAGATCAGATCGACTTGTGAACACATTTTAGGCGCAGTATTGTGTGTGAAGATCAGAAAACCTAATCTTGAACAATGGATATCTACTGAAGGGGTTACTGGTGTTTCACTGCATGCATGGCTAGTATGCGGTTAATAATCGGTAGAAATCCTCTGTTTGGGTTAAACAAAATCTTGAAACCTTGGATTATGAGAAAAGAGCATATTGTGTTGGTTCCATTCAGATTAAGAACCATAGCATTGACTTCAGTTGAAGGCGTGAAGAAAAGATATTTTAAAGAGGTTTAAACTACAATTCCTCCGACCAGTTTTCCCAAAATCAAATGGGCCTCTATGTGACCAATTCCACTGACTATATCGTTTTTCAAAGTAGCTGTCTGTATGGCCCAAAATGTTGTATGCAAATGCACTTCGTTTTCAACTCTTCATGTCACCAAATTAAAATTAATTTCTATAGTGAACAGAGCCAACAACATTTGTCTTTCAAATTTTCCAAGTTTGTCCGTCGTGCCCCCTGCTTATTATAATTAACAATCTGAATTTATTATTGACAATTGCCTATGTTCATCAGACGTACGATCTGTTATTTTCTACTGTGTTCAAATGCTTAAGTCTAGCCAACTTTAAGTGACACCGAATTTTAACTGGTTCATTTCGTCCGATAAAGCTACCGTGTACGGAAGTAAACATAAGGAAGTATCTGAATTACCGAATGCTCACAAACATTTTTGATAAGGTAACTGGTCTCAGGAACCCGGAAACATTAATACGTGTAAACTTTTCCTGTTTGCATGCTGGTTGAAAAATTTGAGCGATATTACCTATAACTTCACAACATAAAGCTACTCATAGTAAACACAAACACGAATGCAAATTAAGGGAATTAACTACAGCGGTTCCATGACGTCTGCAATTTTAAAGAAACTGGGAATTCGGAGTCACATGCTTATTTGTTAGACTGATCGATTGGGGTCAACTGGACATATACTGTGTCCCCTCAAGAGGAGGTCGGGCAACCTGATCATTACTCACAAGCAAAAGTAGTTGAGCGTACATACATAATATTTCGGTCGTGCCTAACGCGAGATCAGTAGTTCAGTGGTCAACACGCTTGCGTCATTGAAGACGTGTCCGGAATTTCGGTTCCCGTCATATCGAGAATATGTACTACTGTCGAGCAATCATGAGAGCGAAACTCGAGTCTAGTGCTCCTTTTCGAAAGGAAGCCGACTGAAGAAAGCTTCTGGGAATGTGGCAGCTACGATTAACTGCGGGTGATGTTCAATCTGCATGATAATGGACAATATTAATGCGGCTATATTTCTGGCGTAATAATAGCGCAAGAGGAATACTATTCACAAGAAATTGTGGTTTTCGCTTTGGACATTACGGTGCAGTAGTGTCCATTTTGAGATTATTGTGGCAATGTTATAAAATCTGAGTTTATGATGATATGAACAACAGGAAAGGCACCGGTCTGAATGAAAAAGTTATTGTTTGGCTTATTTGAGGGCGATATTTGAACATGGTGCTTTCTTCTGTAGTGGTCCACCAAAATGTTTATTTGATACCGAAATCGGCAACCGTGTACATGTTCACTCTGTAGTACTCTAAATGTCAACTGTGGATCCATAAGTAAATACGCGAAATCGTGCAGCATTAGTGTCAAAGTGTTATGCAGCTGGAAAGACAGACGTCCCAATGATTCCCTGTTACAGCTCTCCAAGTCCCACTTAGTATTGTACATCTTTCTGTAAATATAATGCGTGACACAGTTGACCACGTGACGAATAATGACGATACAGTTACGGCTGTGTATTAGTTGTGGATTGGTTCTTTAGGTTGCCTGGCGTAAAATGGTTTTCCTTTTCCCTACACGCATTAAACTGCGCATCTTTCGCCAGTACTGTTGTCAGTGGTTTTTTATTTTCTACTCATTTTTGCTAACTGACTAGGATATTGAGTTGATTATAAATTAGGAAACAGCCGATAAAATGAACAGTGCTATTATCATCATGCACAGAATAATTCAAGGTCGACAGAAGCACGACTCATTCAAATTCCTCCAATGGGCAAAAGCTGTAAGACGCAATTTGCTTTTGTTCCAATATTTTTATATTGAAGGCCTGTTTTACTCCTATGTGTCCGTTAAGTAAAAGTATGTTCTCACCATTTCCCTCTCAATTTAATTGATCACTGTCACTCTTGAACGGTCCATAATGAACTTCTTGCGCACACACTTTTTCATTTGTGGAGTTAGCCACTTGTGATTGTTCAACCCGATACACTAGTTCATCAAAACTTTCTGGCTCACATACTCACCTTATCCGTTTTTGCCAAAAAATCTTACGTCTCATTATATCTTGAAAGTCCATCTGAATTCGAAAAATGCAACCAGATGTATTCATGTATTCACTGTACACCTAGACACTATCCAAATGCTCACTAATTGTGTAACAAGAATCAATAACTGAGAAAATGGATTTTCTGAGTGTGTCTAGGATGAGTTAAAACAAACTGTTTTGCTCCCACATTGGTTATGTGTACACTTTGTTGCAAAAATGTTGGTAAGACTTTCCCATAGATAAAAAACATCTTGATTTAATTAGTACCGTTTCACTGTGACAAGTTTCATGTTGATAGATAATGATTTTGTTGCATGGTCGCCACACCCCCGTGGAGGACCCTGTACCTTTTCTCTGTCTTCTCGAGTGTTTTGCAGCAGGTCGGAACTAGATAGGTTTCGCCTTCAAACAAGTTTGGAGCTGAACAATTTGTTACCCACTGTAGCTTCTGCTAGGAATTCACAACCGATTTAATGATGAGCGTGTGGGATGTCACACTATTCAGCCGTGCTATAATGCGCCAACCGGAAAACCAAATGAGTATCACGAAGCCATAGTTGAAAGTCACTAGTTAAGAGTGTGTTTTAGATGGAAACGAGGGTAATGTCGTAAAATGCGGACATGAGGAGAGAACCTGAAATAAAGACAATGTGCTATGAGGAATACTTGTACACTGCAATATTTAATGATGTCCTTGGACAGTTCACTGCTCGCCCTTTACTTAAGCCATGCAAAAACGAGCCTACTCAGGACTCATAAACACACAATCTCGTGGATAAATGACAAAGTGCTCTGTGGTTAGTTCGAGTGGTCAATCTGCGCATAGTTGTTGGTTAATGTGACCTATCAAAAAAATGTACTAGTCTGCTCAGAGGAACGGTCATACTAGTTATTATCCGACCAACCGACCGTTTGTTCAGGCAGGTAACAACGGTCGGTAGACTCTGCAGATGAATTGTAATTAGTGATCTACACTGAGCTTGACTGAGCTTGGTGGAATGTGTGATCGTTACCGAACGAGTTTCAGAAGCAGATTCGCGCTAGCAGCAAGATTATCGCAGTGATTCGACTGCATACAAGTAAAATCAGTAATATCAAAGGCTGTGGAAACGAAAGGGACAACGGTTATACTGAGGGCGTTTCTTAACTGAAAGAAGACATACATCGCGAGATGTTAACATTTCCTTTACTTTCTTCAGTCACAAACTTGGAACATTAGAATATGAAGAACATGTGGATAGCAACACAACAGAATTGTTCAGTGATTGGGTTTATATGGGAAAAAGACTATCGTCAGTTCCAAACAAACTGCTTGAATCAACAGTTTACGCACACACAGAGCCAGACGATAAAAACTGATCAACACTGTCTCGGAGAAAGGAAGAAGTCTTGGGTTCGGAGTACGTAACACTACTTGAAACCAATTGGCCGGGTCAACAAAATGACCTGTTCCCATGATGGGCTTCGTGATGGATGTGGTCGATTTCGTCTCACTCGCTCTGTTGTGAATATCTGTTGCGTCATAGCAACCTCCTAGGCGTATATTCGGAGATTCTTTGTCGTGGGTACCGATTTGTTCTGTCGATATAGATGACACCGCAACTGCAGGTGAAGTGATAGATTACATGTGAGACAACATTTCGGTAGGTCACGATTAAGAATGAGCTGAGCGTCACTTCTAGCTGTGGGTGGCAATCGCAATTCAGTCGCAGGAAATGTACGATTTTGAGCAGACTGTAATTTTCACTTACGGCAGTTGTGATATGATCGCCTTTGAAGGGTAGGTTCAAAAAGACTTGCTTCTTGGGAACCGTATTCACGACAGTCCTGGTCAGTCTTTTCTGGTTGTAAACATTGATGAACTGCTCAGGGTATCCGTTGGCTAGCAATACCCTTCGTAATTTCACCTATTCCCCTTGCAAGAAGTCAGCGGTGCATATCTCCCGAGTTCGTACCAGGCCTCTATTGCAAGTAAAAAGAGAACTGCAAATACTGCCGGTTCCAAGTGGCTTTGTAGTGCACTAAACGTTGAAATGGGCTATCCTACCGTCCAGTAAGTAAAGTGTCTAGAAAAATAAGCTGTTGTTTGTTTCCTCCTCATGAGAAACAGAGATTAGGACAAACGGAAGTGGAACAGGTTAACGGTGAATTAAAATGGGTATTAGTGGTGAAAATCAGAATATAACCTACATAACGCGTAGAGTGTCTGGCATCATCTGTAGCATCAGATAGTTTTAATTCAATCATTCACAGAAATATATCTGCGAGTGCAGGACCCAATGAGCTATCCACTGCTACACCGTCAACTTGTTTATAGGCGAATTTTTCGCAATCAAAACATATTTTCTGTACATTGAAGTTCGGGTTTCTTAAGGAAATCAGTTGGCAGACAAAAAGGTGAATTTTTGTGAGAAACAAAATTGCACAAAAAGTCAACTGTTTCTCGGAAGGGAGGACGGTATCAGGTCGAAGGGATCTTTTACACAATGAGAGGTAAACATCTTATGGATCGGATGAAGGATGTCCAGGATTTGTTTGGCAAGATTGTGGTATGCTGAGTTGTCTGTGCACAAGGTTGGCCTTAACGGGACACCACATTTATGGGTTTTTGGAGCACCTCTCAACTGTTATGTGTGGGTTCCGGTCGGCTTCACCTGTCTGTATTGCAATTCCGAGATATGCCCATGTAGTCGTAAGATTTGAAGTTTTCTTGGTATTTGATTCTCTGTCAAAATGCCTTTGTCAGCCTTACTGATTGCGTGAAATTTTCGTGTGTCCGTTAGGAAACCTTTCGTTTCTGACCCATAATCAACTTTGTTTATGTGCGGGAACCTTTGTCTGGTTGGAGGAAAACCGCAGCTTTCACTTCTCGCAATTGTTTTAAAGCTTGGTTATGTTCACCTGTCAAACAGCAATGCTGGAGTACAGGTGAAGTTAGGAAATGGTGCGAAATATCGACCAGCTTTGAGCGGAGTCATCTTTCCTTTCCCTGTGACGTTGGAGAGAAGTCTTTTACTTCATCATACAGGTAGTCAAATTGCACATGTGTTTGCAATCGGTCGAATCTGATGGGAGGAATATTAAATTCCACTCCCAGGGAGAGAACCTCAAATTGTGCTTGCGTAAGCTGGGCTGACGATAAGTTTTGCACGTGTATTAAGCTATCTGCATGGAGCAAGGACTCATTATCCGAACACGACAAAGTTCTCTGTCTGATCTGATGAGCGCCCCCATGAACTGATCAGTAGACAGTTTATGGGCAACCTCCAAATGGATAGCACGAGTCTGAAAACAAGTGAACACCTAGCTGTAGCTCGTGTGTTTGCTTCTACCTATCTTGACCTTGAAGAGACCAGAATAGCCCACTTCAGTATACCGGAATGGTTACTCATCAGCAGTCACTCTGCTTATTAGTCGTGGGGCCGTTATCTACTCATATGGTTTAGAAAACAGTAATCTACATCTACAGCACTTACTAATCGCGCGTCTAACAGTTGTCATGCCTTTTAAGACCCAACATTTCGTCCGTATGGATGCAAGTACATGTGTGACACTCACGTGACCTTCCGTCTCGTGGTGCTGCTTAAATATAAGCTCTGTGACTTGTATCGTTTTTGTCAGCGCTTATACAAGCATTGTATCGTTTTTGTCAGCGCCTATACGTTTCTTGTCAATTGGTTTAGCCTTGAGGTATTTCGTGTCATCTGAAAAACGCTGTTCGTGAACAGGCATGATCAACTTGCTGGTTGCTCGTTCCAGGTCGAATACACTCAGTGGCCTTGGCTTTGCCGGATCTCCTTGGTTTCCAGAAGAAGCGAGAGAGCCATGCTACTGCCTTCACTCATTTTAACCAATCTGAATATCGTGGTACCAGACATTTCAAAATGGGATTCACTGCACACACAGTCTGAATAGCTAGAACACGCCTAACCTCGAAGTCCTCGTTCGTCAGTGTAGTAGAGGTTGATAACGTTGGCCAGCTGCTCTCTGATAGCTCTAGAAACTCCGGTCTCCGGAGACAGTGATCCACCTCATGGGGGGATGAATGTGAAAATCTTCTCGATACTACGTCGGCCGGGTTCAGCTCTGAGGGCGCATGTCCCCACTGTGATATAGTGGTATACTCACGCAGTAATTTCACTCGATCCGCAACGAGTATCGCAAAGCGCAACGTGGTATTGCGAATATATTGCAGTACTAACATTGAGTGTGTCCACAAAACTACGCGATGGATACACGTTCTCAGTTCATCCACAAGCAGCTGAATCACTCTCGCTGGGAGGAGGGCCACCGTGAGTTAAAGCCTCAGGATAGTAATCGTTTTGTATGAGGCAACCCTTGATTTCCCTAGAAGGAAAAAGAATGTAACCGAATCGCTCGACGCTGTCAGGTTAATACGACCAACTCTACCGGATCCCATCACAGATGCATCACATAATAAGTGCAATTCTATTCCAATGGCCGCGGATATATCCGGACATACACACAGAAGTCCTTTCTCATAACTTTCTTATAGGGTGAACATTCAACTCACATACCTTAGGAGGGTCAGTTAAAGAAAGTGATCTCTATCACAGCTTAAGGCCCACGTGTCACATTCCGCAACCGATGCTTCAAAAACATTTCCTGCTGTGACGGCTATCAAAAACGGAGGAGCACTCCAATAAGGTTACTGATCAAGTCAGTCCCTTGCAGCAGAACGTGGTTAAGAGTCACTCCTTGATACGCGACAACGTAATCAAACATTATTCGCACCTTACCTGGCTTATTTGGAATAAGTACTGGTCGATGTGGTACATACCATCATCTGGCACGATTAACGCACTGGAGCGAGAGGTTTCTTATATAGCTCTTGCGGACGTGGCTGTATATAACGGCTGCAAACTTCGATTTCAATATGGCATCCTTAAGTAGCTTTCGTTTAGGTGAGTACATATGTCGCTCACACATCGAATGATTATCAGGTACTTGCTTCATCCCTGTCCTCAATGGTGAACCTATTTCGAGCTGACCATCCAAAAAAGATAGTGAAGTCCCCGCCTTAACTAGGGCTATGTTATCTTCGATTGACAGAGCTCTTTATTCCGAGATTCCCGGTTCAACGAATTCTAGAAAAAACACTCTTTGAATTTGTCCTCCAAAGACACCAACCGAACACCGCCGTCGTTTACACACTTGGACATTCCAGGTGCAGCACAAATTGCACCCCTGAGGCTCCACCCAAGCGCTATTCCAATAGCATACGTTTTCTATCTGGTTCCTCTTCATTGTCCAAATAACCAATGTGCCTGGGGAACGCCGCATCTAGTGAGAACTCCTACACCTTTGTCTAAGGTACCAGCGAAGTCGAGTCCTGCTAGGTGAGTCCACTGTTGCGACTCCGTCAGAGGTGGCCTGCTGATGTGCGCATCAGATGATTTATCAACAGTATAAGCTGAGTTTACAGGAATGGTGTTGGCCTTATCCAGAGATTGAGCTGCAAATGCCACTCAGACATGGTACTACACCAGTATTATGCAGAGTACGCATGGAAAATCAACAGAGACTATTCGGTGCATCGAGCTTGCGAGCTACCATTTCGTTTGATAAGGTGATATCCGAGTTATCGTTCAAAAATACATTCGTCTCAATGGAGCACGTTTGGCTTACTAACCGAACAGGTACAAAGCCCGAAAGAACATCTTTTTAACTGGTAGAAGTTGCACCACATTACACAGCCTCTTCATTTTTCTTGGGTATACGTGGTGACACGCGATCATGCATGCGAATATGGTGGCGCCCACCAAAACCAGACCTTAGACACTTAACAGGGACTCTGCATGACTTGACCATTTGGTTGACCTTCAGATAAATAAAGCACCGTCTGTTGAGTGTGGTTGTGTTCCTACATTGTTCTAACGAATGAGAAACGAAGTAAGTACAGTCAATAAGGTCACGGTCACCTCTGCACAGGAAACAACGTGTAGGTTGTTTACTCAAGCTGATGGCCGTCACGTTAGCATTGCGTCTGGACCCCTTGAGATCAGCCGCATCCAAATTGCTAGGAGTAATGAGCTTTGTATCGGGCAACCTAACTAGTTGGCCATATTCACTACTGACTTCCGGTATTCTATTCTCAGTGGAGTTGAACAAATCGCCAATGGTGGGCTCCCTTCTGGAGATCATTACATTGCCAGCCATATTTACCCATTTTTCCTGTAGGCCACCTGGCAACTGTTCAACCACTCGGGTCAAATTATTAAACCCATTTAACTCTTCCGACCTACTTAACCGGAACAACGTAATGTTTCACGCCCACATTTGGGGGCTAGGCGCCTACAACCATCCAAGTCAGAAATACCTAACTTGGGACCACCGAACTCTTCATGCGTTACAGACTGAACGGTCTGATGTGGGCAGCCAAACTTACTTTTGAGTATATCTATGGCTTATCTATATCTAATCGACTCAGATAAGACCACACAATGCTCTATGAATTCCCTCACCTTACCATGGCAATAATAACCTAAATATGAGGGCCTTTAGTTATCGTCATTCAGTCTGTTTGCAACATTATTTTCAAATTTTTTAAGAAATCCATGAAAGCGTCTTGGCGATCCATCAGGTGGTTCGACCTCAAGCTTAGGCAGATCTACACTCAGTATTAGTGATCCGAGTGACTCTTCCAGCCTCTTGATAACGCTATTCGCCTGACAGGACTAAGCTGGTGAGTGGGATGTTTCTGTCCCGTCGCGTTCTTTTGTTTTAGTTAAAACAATCCGTTCGGGGTTTTGTGGGATTCCAGCAACCACCGCTGAAGCTCAAGCCTTCTTCTGTGCAGTTTATGCTCTTCTTCTGCAAGTAACAATTCTTCTTGCCTCAGCTACGTCTCCAGGAATGCCAGAGTGCAAGATTCTGGTGAGACGCAAGTTTAAGGTGATCTGTCTGCCTCCTCTGATGGTTCTTCTACAGGGCCAGAATCCTGCATAGTTTTAAGAGCCCCAAATGTACGGCGAGCATAAGAAACAGCACAAATATCACCAATCACCTGGTTTTCAGGAGCATGGGAAATAGAACATAAATTGCTTAGCTTAAAATTGTCAAAAACATCACGGGGCGACTAACAGTTTACTACTACAGCAGAAGATGGGTTTGAGGGTAAATAGTGGGGTATCACACACCCCATCAGCCACCGCCTCTTTAATAGGTGAGGGACCGTTCGAAAAACGGCGAAGCATTGAGTAATTCCAGAGACTACAGGTTGAAGGGTCGATCATGTTGACATTTGTAGGATAATCAGGTATTATAGTTTCTCCAACCTGAATCCTTTTGGGTTTTCGTCGACCGTGCATCATATAGCCAATGGATGTACGCAACTGAACAATTAGGAAGACCCGAATCCACCGATGACTTGAAAACTCGTTATTCAACTACTGTCAAATCGCTACTGACGGTTTAGGGGTAATTCACCCAATAACGCATACTGAACACTTCCAATAGCGCTTATCCAGACGGTCGGGTAAACGCGACTCTCTTCCAAGTCCAAATCTTCAAAAAAAGTTATTAGAAGGATGCGAATTTATACAACACTATTAAATGGATTCACAATAGAGGTGCTATCTCGCCTTGATTGTGAATCAGCCGGACACACACAATATCCCACAGGAAGGCGTTCAAATTGGAGTAGCCAAACAAGAATCCGCCAACGGCCACCATTCAACGAGGAATGAGTTCATAGAAACAATCGAGTGCGAATGAAGTTGGGTATGTGTCAAGCAATACCAAGAAAATTTCAACAGATAAGAAATAATAGTCACAAAAGGAAGAAATCAAATACTGTGCATTTGTGGTACGAAATTCATCATGATCATTTAATGCACATGACATGGACTAATAAGGTCAACTTTGGGATCGGCTTTTTACAAACATCACTTCGCATCATACCAAACAAAGAGGACAAACGTACCAGACGAACTTCAATAGATCCGAAAATTCCCCTCATTTCAAATAGAATAGCACCCTTTGGAGAAGTGGGTGAGTTTGAGGTCGTCTTAGGTTATAAATTCCACATCATAAACACAATGTTCATCTTGTACGGACTAGCTCTGCTATTCAGTTAACCAGGATCAACACTTTTATAACTAGGTAATAAAAATCCATATAAAGTACCTGAGGTTCGGGAAAATTTAAACCGACAAATAAAGTGGCACCCCCAATCAGAGCGAATGGTCCGAGCCAGGAGGACATGCCTGAATTTTTACATATTGACTCGGTAGACCACCAGACTCAAGGTTTCATGCAGCACATACCACATATTCCAGTGGATCGACTAAGCCAACGGAATATCTTAACCTAACAACACATGCTGTTTCCAACGTTGGCTCAACTCCAGCTATCAGAAACGTTACTAGCACACTGCGTTTAAACGAATATCAGCATGGCCTATTCATAACCGATCGCCTTAGGACCAAACAAACGGCGATTTCCCTTTACTCAGTGGGTCAGGAAAAGCTGACTAATGTCTGTGCCCTTGCCCCGCTCTGACAGTCTATACAGGCGCCCTATTTCCACAGTCGGCTCACGCAGAAACAGCGTTTTTCAGCCTACGCAACGTGTTGAACCGGCATGTTCTCAATTTGCATCTCCACTATACGAGGCTGCGAATCGTGGTTCATCGGCCCGTGGAGGATGCCACTTGAGAACTTTTTTACTGACACAAATGTCACCGAACAATAGCAACTTATAGGAAGGTTGCGCCCTTTCCACATCCGGTATGAGCCAACCAATTAATGCCGATTTGCCTAGAACTTGCTTTTACGACGTGTGTCCATGTATTTTAATAGTCGTTGCAACATGCACGCGGTGAGTTATCCTGTTACCATATTTGGCAAAATTCTCACGAACGCACTGACCGAATACATGTTCGAACCAAAACTCGATCCTGGTCAGCCAACATTTCGGTTTTTGTGGGAGGTTGTCAGCTTAGCAGCTGTCTTGATTAAAACGAGGCCGCGGCAGAAGATTTCGAGAGTTTCTGCAGGTTTTCAAAAGTTTACTGGTGAAGCTCACAATTGTAAAGTCACAAAACAATTTCTGTCTAGTGTGTCAAGTACGCCTACAATAAGGCTCATATTGGTTAGTGAAAATGCATTAGAAACGATCGTCCCCAAAACAAAATAACCGAAAATTATGTGGAGCAAATTCATCTCTATTCCACCGACCAGATTGCCAGAATCCGACAACCACGTCTGTTGGCCGACATTTCTGCACAAATGCCAGAGAGAATTCCAAAGCAGTTCGATGCATTCCGAAACCACCTTCGAACTCAATCTGAGAAACATATCGATTGATGGGCAAACTGCTGTTTTCGAGCAGTATCCCGTGATACAAGATGTGGCAATTCGAGAGAGGATCGTTGCCGGATCTGATGCTGTGCTGGTTGCGTGTCAGGAAGAAGTCTTTTCACAGCAGGGCAACTGTACTATGATAAGAAACCAGAGGCCAGGTGAGGAAAATTCAGCACTCGTTTTAATACACTGCGCACAATTTTCAAACTCCCCCAAAATCGAGAGGTGGAGTTCAGTAGAGCGGTCGACTAGATTAATTTGCCCCTAGTTGTTAGGGTTGACTCAGAGCCAAACTTATGGTTAATCGGACTTACTTAGGGCTGACAGATGAACAAATGCCGGGCAACCAATAACGTTGGCTGATTGTCACCTGTCGGATAATTCACACTCAATTTCGGCATATGGACTGAGAGAACAACCTGGTCAAAACGATCCCATACTGTTGTACACCTAGAGTTTTCACGTTTGGTAATTCGCAATACTATGAACACGAAGATCTGACGTCAAGACTATATCCTTCATAATGGGCTGATCTATTTAATAAGCCTATGCAGCCTAGTGGCTGAGAAAAAACAACTTGGCTATATAAATATATATTATATTGCACCAAAATATTTAGCATCTCCAGGGTGAAGTTCGAACCTGTACGTTTACTCACCTATACCACCCACCAAATCCAAATCACTTGATAGTAATTTAAATACATTCAACCAAACGTCATGTTCATTCTCCCCTAACCTCTCCCGATACGAAATCCTCAGCACGCGCACACAAATGGCTCTTTCCAATGGCATGCCTGCTCCGTTGCTTCGTAAGTATGGCCCACGCACCTCTCACAAACCTGCTAGATTCCACAACCTATGGAATTCTGGGTCCGGATAAGACACACTTCTACGGACGATCACGTGCATTCGGCTCAGCTGGATATGTTTTCGGGGCCGTAGTGGCCGGTGCGCTCATCTCCGGATTCTCGCAAATAGGAATGGACCAGCAACACACACGTTCGCCAACATTTGCGAGCCCCGACATTTCACGATCACCAACCTCCAACTACACGCCAGCCATTGTACTGGGCGGAATGTTTGCGCTGATTGGCACCATCATCAGTGGCATTCCTTCCAAGGATGTCAAATCAATGAATATGGAATTGAAACAGGCTCTACTCACCGCACTTCGCTCATCAACAATGCTCACTTGTTTGCTCAATGCATTCCTGTCCGGACTAGTCTACGCCATTCTGTTCGAATACCAGTTTCTCATATTCACACAACAACTCAACATTCCACCATACTTTATGGGTATCTTGATCGCTATGATTGTGGTCAGCGAGATACCTGCATTCTTCGTGTCCGGACTGTTCATCCGACGCTTCGGTGAGACCACATGCATTTCGTTCGCACACGCACTCTTTGCGCTTCGTCTATTCTCATTCGCCTTCTTCCACAACTACTGGTTCTATCTGATCACAGACTGTCTATTCGGTCCAGCCTTCCCACTACTCTACAACGCATTCGCCAATCAGTCAGCCCAGGCTGGATGTGTCACGAAGGGTGTGGCCAGTGGTGTAGTCGCGAGCATGCAAGCTCTGATGAATGCAATGTTGTTCGGTGTGAGTCTTTGTATTGGTGGTTTTGTATGGGGCACACTACTGGACCACTTCACTGGAAGACAACTGTTGTACGCCGCTTCCGGAATAGCTGTTTGTCTTGCCCTTCTCACCCCGTTGTTGGCCTATGTGGTTGGCAGGTGTTTCCGTGGCAAACACGGGCATGCAGACCAGTGTTTATATACCCCAAACGACTTTGATGGATGTGATGTCAGTCCCAAATCAACCACTTCATGAAATGTTCGCATTTTTATATTCCACTGATTTGCTCGCTCATAGTCTTCGTAAACCCAACTTATTGAAACAAGTGCTTAAATGTGTTGATGTTTGTCCATCTTTGTGTTGATTCACAAGCATGTAAAATGCAACGTACAAGTAGAATGTTTGTTCGAATTATGTTGTTCAGTCTCATTTTTTCACACTCAGCTTGTATAAGACAGCAGGTTTTAAGAGACGTGGTGGTGCTTCCGTAATTTGGCTAAACTACTCATGTCTTTTCAAAACAGGACAACTGTACTATGATTCGAAATCAGAGGCTAGGTAAGTAAAACTGAGCACATTCGTGAATATACTGCGCACACGTTGCATATTTACCCGAGGTCTGCAGTTGGAATGCAATAGAACGGATGGTTGGATTAACTGGCACATACGTACCAACGTTGAGGACGTATTGTGCATAACAACTAGATTTTCACGATGTGTCTTTAAGCGAACTCATTCTATGGTTATCGATGAATACGGCTGTTGTCATGTGCTCCATAGGAAGCCCACTCGTCGATCGTTTACGATGACTCTGTAGACACTGTCCTTCATAACTCATACAGTGATGTAGTTTATACAAAGTGTTCTCACCCCCTAACTGTACGCTAGATTAAAAGGCAGCTTCCTGTCAACATTCAACGACAGCTGCATATTATTCACATAGGAGGTGGCAAATTGATAGAAATTCATATCATTTTCTACTCCACTAATGACGGAGAAACGTTACTAATGCAACTTTACAAAAGGTCCATATCTAATGCGGTTTTCGTGGCGTATATTGTAGCAGT
Source organism: Paragonimus westermani (assembly GCA_008508345.1). Classification (NCBI taxonomy): domain Eukaryota; kingdom Metazoa; phylum Platyhelminthes; class Trematoda; order Plagiorchiida; family Troglotrematidae; genus Paragonimus; species Paragonimus westermani. The sequence goes on from QNGE01002708.1 coordinate 67,321, forward strand.
CGTATCTAGCTAATGAGTGCGTCATCGTTGAGTCATCCTCGAAGGTATCAACCCTTGGAACAACGACGCAAAGCTCAAAATACAATCATTGATTTGGGCCAGTTCTTCCTGATGGATAAATTGACGTAAACCAGGAAAGAGTGATTTGCTTCAAAGCTTCAAGCATGTTACATAACAGAATACGCACAATAACACACGTGCTTTCACACACATTCACGCACATCATTTACCAGGGCCATTCGTGAAGATTGGCAGACACTATGTTTGGATACAAAGTGAACACTGAACGCAATTGCTTGTGGAGTTCACATTCCGGCAGAATTTCTAGTCAGTCTCTTTCTGACTGAAGCAGTGCAAAAACGTTTGACAAGTTGATAGACGAGTCACTCCCTACGCGAGGACGATGGTGCAGTGGTCAGCACAAGTTTCTTCTGAAACCGTGGTTGGAATGCAAATCCTAGCCGCAGTAAGGATGCGCTCCCTAAAGGCGATCTACGAAGAAAAAGGCTGGAAAAATAACGCGCCTTTTTCATACTGACTACCTGAAAAATCCATCAAAATGTTGAATTTGCAGCCACTTCAGTGATGTTTAACTGTTATATAAATTTTGTCAACATTTCGTTTGACATTCGTCTTCTCTACTATCAGCGTTACCTAAACGATGCTGTCGTCCAGATCGGAATCGATTCCACACGTGTGACTAATCGAGTAGCCAAAAAGCCGTTCTTTATTTTCAAGTTGACCATCACTCGCATTTGATCGCAGCCTTCGCATTCAGATAGAATTTCCAGCCAGCCTCTTTCGAAAAGAAGCACTAGACTCGAGTTTCGCTCTCATTAGGGTTCATCAGTAGTGCATATCCTTCCGACCAAATGTGAGTGATGGTCAACTTGTAAATAAACCAAATCCCCGATTACTCATCAACAATCTTTATTGTCCAACACGCTCGTTACAATGCTACGCGCGCGCTCGCGTTTATGAGTCACCATTCCGGACCACAACACCCCCGATTTTCGCTGACACACCGTGCGCACTCCGACCCGGTTTGTGGGTCTGACGCCTCTTGTCAAAGCGTTTTTTGCCTGCCGTTTCTCGTCCGTTGGGCCGATCTCGTTGTGCGATGGTTCGTCTGATCGCCCACGCTGCCCGCAATCCGTCCATTGTGTCCTCTGGCCGTATCCTTTGATCACGTCGAAATATTTCCCCAGATATTAGGATGATCGTGAACCCAATCTGGTCATTCATCCCATTTTGCCTGCTATGCCTCGCCCGTTGGTCCGATCCAGTTCGTTGTTTCTGCTGAAACATACAATGTGCTGCGGGTTAGGAGTAGCTATCGTATGTATAGTTTCAGATGAGTTGAAACCAAAAAGTAATTGTCGAAGTAAAAAGTTGTGTCCATCATAAAATGACTCCTGGATTGTGCATCGCAATATCCTTGATCACAACAATGAACACCCATATGACAGCTGAGAAAATTTTCATGGGTAAACATAGTAGGTGTACGTAAAATGACAACACAAGATGAACATTTTATACACAACACTGGTTGTAACTTGCGTATCTTCAAGGACTATCCACTCAATCACATACGAAAAAAAGAATATTGCATTTTAATAATGTATTTCCGTCGTGCCTAAAGTGAGGACTACAGTCTAGTGGTCAACAAGGATGTCTTTTGAAGGCATGGTCGAAATTCGAATACTGAGATTGCTAGGGATATGTACTACATACGCTGGCTAAAAAATCTGTGGAAGCTGCAACAATTTCGATGATATTTAGTAGTTATTTGGACCTTGTTTTTCATCTGACATTCCACTGTTAATATCGTCGTGCCGTGGTGGTTACAAAGCGGTTATTTTTATTGAGATTGGAATTAATTTTTTATTTATGGTTGGTGACAAATTGCATGTTGATGTCATTCAGTAGTTTCATTCAAACTCCTCATGAAATTGCACGAGAACAGAAGATTATGAGCGTGCTGTATTGTGTAAAACAATGAGTAGATTATACCCTTGCTGAGCTGATGAGGATAGACTGGAATCGGTTTGAGAATGTTGAACTAGCCGTAAGAATTCAGTTGCATATCGTAGCCATTTTACATTAGGTAAACAGTGAACAAGATCTGTTGAAAACTTTCAGGGCAATCCGAGTTTGATGTTAGGTAATTTTGCTCACTGCTTGAAATACAGGGTTTCACAAACCCAGGAAGTCGTTCATTTACCAGTAAGGAAATTACGGGAATGTTATTCTACTTAAACATTTTCAGGTCAGATGTTTCACAGCCGTTTTCAGATGAGCATATGAGAGATGCGAATGTTGGAACAGGTTATTAGTTAAAAATCGGAAATGAGAAGCTCACATCCTCGCATCTTACGAAAACTTCCCATGTCCACGCCAACGTAGGTCTCCTTTGAGATAGTGGTTGAACTATGTATAAGTTTACACCATACTGCGCGTGAGTAATTCAGCGCAGCCTGAGAAAAGCACGAAGGGAGTTTACAGTGCAATCTAGCAAAGAATGATTTTCTCCAGTACTGGAACTTGCCATTGGCAACCGTGCTATTTCCAGATTCTTGTTGTGTTGCTAATGAGTGGTTTAACATAGACGTTGATTTAAGAGGCGCAATGATGAAATCGTCTCTCCAGCCGAAGCACGGATTTTTACAACTAGGTTTTCGTCTTGATTTTATGTTCAGTGAATAATTCCGTTTTGATGTTGTGCCAATCGACATCTGCGTCGATTTAATGGGAAAACAACCCATACGGTATCCGCGATCATGGATCAGAACCCCAGCATCTTTTTACACAATTCATATAGGTTCGAACCATTCTATACGTTAGCACATTCCACCATTAAGTTCGTCGATGAAATGAATGACAGTGTGGCATAAATCTACTCGATTCACCACTTATCCAAACTACGACACAACAGAAGATCTGAGAGACCAGTTGGTCATTCCACCACCGCTACGGAAGGCGGTATTAAAAAACTTACAAAAAAGTCACCTGGACGTGGAGAAAATGAAAGCCCTGGCTCGGCAGACGTGTTGGTGGCCGGAGATAAACTCGGATATCAAGAACATCGCAAGAAACTTTCACTCCCGCCCCCACAAAAAAAAGACAAGACCGAAGAATTGGACACCTGGGCCGGACAGTTACCTACCTTGGCAGCGGGTACATGCGGACTATTGTGGATCACTTCTTGGTAAATATTACATTCTAGTGTTGATTGATTCATACTCACGGTGGTCAGAAGTATTTCTTACAACCTCATCCTCTACCTCGTTTACCACGCAAGCACTTCATAAATATTTCAGTCTTGAAGGCATTCTGCAGGCCTTGGTGACGGACAACGGGTCACACTTTTGTTGCAATGAAATGAAAGAGTGGTTTGACAGCATCGAGTGTCGTCACTTGCGAAGTGCGCTTGGGCATCCATGTTCAAACGGGGTCAGAGAAAACCTGATGAAGACGTTCAAAAGTGCCGTGAGTTCCACTGATTTTAAAACGCTTGCAGAAATGGATGTTTCTCAATAACTTTCTGCTTCATTATAGGAACGCAGCCCATTGCATAACGTAGGACAGTCCAACAATGCCATCTAAATCAAGACATCTAAGAATATCACTTCAGTGTGTAGATTCAACGGATGTGATGTATTTTCATAGAAACAATTTGCGAACTTCCAAAGGATTATTCACTCACCAGCTAGGCAGCACGAACACTGCAGAAGTGGCCAAGCGGGAAGCGGAACAACCTGTACTACAAGAGTTTGACACTCCAAGAAGGTTAGAACAATTGGCAAAGATGAATGCGGAAACTTCTGGAAGAGAGGAGGGTTGTGGTAAAAATCTACTCGATTTACCACTTATCCAAACTCCAACTCAACAGAAGACCTGAGAAGTGGCCAATCCAAATGTCGCGCTAAAGATAAGACAGGATTGGACGAGCGGTCTCAGTGTTGTGCTTCCCGGTATTCGCCGATTTGTTGGTTCCGTATTGCACCAGTTAGCCTAAAGTTCGTGACTTTGCTAATACGTTCAGCCAGTGACAGACTGTGATTTCTGATGAGTAGTCGGGGATTTGGTTCATTTTCAAGTTGAACATTACTCACATTTGATCGTAGTGTTCGCATTCAGAGAGACTTTCCAGCCAGCCTCTTTCGACCTGTCTGGGAAGTCCTAATCACGGGGTTATCGATTGGAGTTAACAGGACAGTTACGGTGTCTCCTCTCGAGACGATCGAGCAACCTGATCATTGCTCACAGGCGAGAGTGGTTGAGCGTTCAGTTTTGATAATTCGGTCTTGCCTAATGTGAGGTCAATGGGGCAGCGGTTAACACGGTTGTCTCATGATTGGAATGTCCGGAGTTCAAATCCCGGCCGTGGCAAGGATATGCACTACTGACGAGCTCTAATGACAGCGAGACTGTGATTTCTTCAATACTGTTGCAATCCATAAATTCAGCATCCCAACCCATGAAGAATAGCTGCTTACTGCTACCAGCACTAGATCTTATCACATGCGTGGAAGGTTTCATTTCAGGTACGATTTCTAGGGCTATTCGGGGTCTCTAATTCCAGGTATCACAAGGAGCTATCGATGAGCTGTACGTGGACTAGTATACTGATGTGCTCAAGGTTCAGTCTGCAGAAACGGGACATCAATTGGCCGATGTGAGTAATTTTAAGAGTTCGTTTCCCCTTAGTGCAAATGTGTTTTGCCTTGCAGTCTGAAAAGCACGGCACGAGGCATTCCGTGCCTCATATATCGAAGGAATAATTACGGGACGTTCAAGGCAAAACAGTTCTGGTGATTGTTAATTATGAGGCGAAAGGTTACACCAAAACAGTTTCTTTTTTCATCAGTGCGCTAAAATAGTGTAAAAATCTGTCGTCTTCCCCCATGTGTCGTTGAACGTGCCCACATTGTCGTACGGACCATCTCACCCATAAGTAAGTGGCTAGTATTGGTGTCGCACCACAGGTATGGCATATCTCGGTCTCTTCTTCTTTCCATGGTTCCTATTGCTACTGATATACTGATCACTTGAAAATAATCAGAAAACGGTTGCAGAAGAAAACGTATTAACATCCCCAAATTTGTTTTAGGACATTAGTAACCCTACTCTCAGTGCAGACAGCATTCACGTGATACACACTGATAGTGAAACAAAACAAGAGTAAATTTTCCGATTTACAAAGTTAAATAATGCAAATCCAGATGAATAATGTAGCTTTCATCATCGAGGAACGTTTTTGTCATAGGAACTCAACCTTCACGTATGCGTCAAACGTTTCTAACATGTACCGCAACTGTTTTGGTAAATTATCCTACACGAACTTGGAACCCGAATGGTTACGCAAATCTGAACACCAACAATCACGTATTATTTCCTGCATACGTGTCACTCTGAAGCATTCACAACTTGAAATTAACGTTAAAGCGCAGGTCTAGCATATAGCACATCCGTAACACTTACTGGTTTGTCTGGCAGGTGATTTTTCTGTGTATATAATAGTTGTCACCGGTAAGAGTTAAGACACGTTGAGATTGGCGGCACTCAATTGATAAATGTTCAGTTTACCGTAAATTCTCTTACAGTATATGACGAACGCGATATTCTGTCTGAACTCACCGTACTTTCTCCAAATCCCACCTCTGAATGACGTATGGTTCTGCTGTATTGAAGATAATCAGTCATTTGCGCACGTGTGTCAAAGGCACGGATAATAACGAATGGCTGTCGAAGCCAAGAAGACCAGTAGCTAGGTGTAACACACAGGAATGCGCATGTACACCGAGAAGGACTTGGGGACAAGTGGGATGGCGTGGCAGTACTGTGAACGGAGAGGATATATGTCAGCTGTGCAAATTAATGTATGCGTTTGTTGTTGGGTAGTTTTCTAACATGTGTGATGGATTCCCAGAAATAAACAACTTCTCCAGCCAAGCGTCTTTTGCGTCACATTAGTATGAGACGGATGACTATTCCCACAACTCCTGTGAGACTTGAATTCCATGCGCTGTCCAATTTTACCCACAGTGTTTAGCGTTGAACCATATCATAGTGGTCGCAAAAGTGCAGGCTATTGACACTTTCAAGCTAACGAGGCTTATCTATTGTTTATCAGGTTTGATTGAACAATCCGAATAAAGTAGACGTGCATACAGTGAATTGAAATTCAGATTACCTGATGGTGCGCTCGGTCTGCTAAGTCTAGTATTAAGATGACTAATGCCTACATCAGTTAAGGCCCATCTTTTAATATTTCCAGTAACATTCTATAATCACGGTTATGTGCTACACACCTGTTGATTTGCGCTGTCATCGGTTTCATGTTCGACATACTCATATGTGGTAATATTATTACTGAAACAAGTTTTCTGTAACTGAGACTAGCAAAACAGAACTTTGTTTCGATATATTGTGCCACGCGGTTTTTGCTACTCACTTGTTCCGTCAACTAGTTTTTGCTTCTTTTTCATTGATGTTTTCGTTTTTTGTTGAGGATTCGCTGGAGTGCACACGGTCTTATTAATATAAGCCAACTTTTAACACCGGTACATGTTTATCCGATTCAAGCAATCCGCTCTTTCGTAACTCCTCTAATTCCAATTAAGACGTAGCTCACGTAGCGTATAAATGCAAGTTACAACTGCTGGACGGTCGAAGGTCCAACAACTGGTACCATTTTATCTCAAGTAGTACGTTGTAAGGTGATCCGTGTGTTAACACTCAGTACTAAGTAAATATTGCGTTACATTTCGTATCGACGACAGTTATAGCCAATTTCATCAGTAGCCTTTCCTCCATGACAGTACTTATCCGTGTAAGAAGGATACATTGGCCATCCTTTAGTTGAGTTAGTTTAGTCAGAACTTAAAAAGCAAAATAACAGTTATTAGAAAACCAGCTAAACTGCTGACTATTCCAGGAATTTGCTGAGAGTTGACCCAGTCTCTTCCATACTGTTTATGCCCTCGAGATAATCACAATGTAGTTCTCGATTGGAACATAGACTGTGTTGGCGGAAAAAATAACTGTGTTTGAAATAGACATTGAAAAACAGTTACCTTTTGTTGGCTCAGAGTGTAGTTTGACTTCACTCATTATGGTGTCATTTTGATAAAGCAAAGTCAACCAGAACGGTCGATTTCCTTAAGCAATCACGTGATCCTCTCACACCACACTATACGATCCATTGTGTTAGATCACACCAGACCGCTCATGTCTTCACTCGTCCGTCATATCAGTATGACTGCTGGGTGATCAAGCTTGCTCTGTCAACTAGCCTGGACTTCTGTCGGCTGCTGGTGGATAAGTACACAGTTTGTTTCTTTCGATCATCACGACAAATCCTGCTTCCTCAAATCTTCCGTAAATTTATCAACATGAGTATTTCAGTTTCATCTCTCACCCTAACGATAGTACTGAACTTGGTGTCTTATGATGGTCCTTTAAGAACCCTAGTTTAAACCAATTTTCCTTTTAAACCTCGTCCCAACCAAACCAAATTGGGGTGATTTTGGTTTTCCACAAAATACGTGTTTCTTTGGCTCCTTGTTATTCCACCCTCTATGGTTTACGTGTTCACTTAAATGTCTCTTATGTTGTAATATGCACCGGTGTCATGGCGTAAATGTGGCAGGGATCAACCGCAAAATCGATATTCTTTATCGCGTAAAATGATTGTTACAGTATGCAACTTAGTGTAAAATTTATGAGCCGATAATTTTCAGACTTCTTTACCAAATACATGATGTATGAAATTCAAAAATCGTAGAACGAAAAATAACCGATTTTTTTTAAGTACTCACTAAAAATATGAATCTTCACAAAGGAGAAAAAGAGCACGAGCATTACTATCCCGTAACTGTCAGCGCATGACTAGTTTTGTTCCCCTTCAAGTTATCAAAAGAATGACTTCATCCTAAAGATCAGGGAACGCAATTTGTTTCAAAAACACGTTCCTACTACAAGCTTAGCATGAGACAAAAGACACAATTGGAGTTTCGTCAAGAACAGTGCAAAGTTGTGTACACTCGAAAGAAACCAACGAGCCAAACACATATCACAATTGGAACTAAAGATTATTCACTGTTTGCCTTGGGAATGAATCGATGACCACAGACGATTCAGGCAAGAAATTTTGATAGTGTTGATGTTATACTGGCGACGGAAAGAATTTTTTTCTTCAGTGCCTATCAAAGTGCAAATTAAGTAATCAAAATCTCACCACAGTTCCTGACATAAAGTTTCATTCTTTTACGTTATCGGTTCCACAGCCTCCATGAAATGGTTTACCAAGACAAAATTTTTCTGGTGAACACAGGAAGAAATCCAACCAGATCGAGCTGGATAACCATGTTATAAGTTGCGGCTGAGTCCTTGTACCAGAGAAAGTGTGTTAAAGACTTGTCCTCCTGATATTCTGAGAACTTAGCTGGATTTTCTGTAAGACGTGTTCATGTGGAATGGCTATTCAGTGCATTCTATTCAGAAGTTTGTACATTCGGTAAAGTTGAAACTTAAAACACGCCCTGTGAACGAGGGAAATACAGCGGCGAAAATTTAACAAGAAAGCCCATATAGCCAGTAAAACAAAATAATTTACGCTCCCGGTATAACTGACCTTTTAACTAAACCTCGCTGCCACGCTAAACCTTAATGACAAACCACAGTGTTTTATGACAATCTTTGTGCACACTGAATTGCACGCTTTTGTCAAACATTGCACACTGGACTAGTTCTTTCCGCTTGATCATCAGGTTAATTAAAACACATCGAGCAAGAAAAAAGTAATTAAAGTGAGTAGAAACATTGACCAATAAAGATTACGAACTTTCTGTCTGTTTGATTAATACTAGGCCAGAGAAAGTTCTGTCCCCACGAAGGTCTTCTGAATGCAGAGGACAGGATTGCACACTGGGATGCTAATGGCCTCCGTAGCTGTCAACATTCGGAATCCTACCATTGGGAACGATTTCTTGGACCTCGGTAGACAAGGCGAAAAACGTCTGTCTTATTGACAAAATGATTGAAATCTGTCAGGCGAGCAGAACTTACGTTTGAAACAATTTGATTCTTACCACTCTGCAATCACGCAGAATAACGTCCATACACTGTATCACATCGCAGTACTTTGATATTATGTTGTTCACCATCATCAGACATGAAACAGCTCGTTCAATGCTGTGAGGTGTTGTTGGAATGAATTCCACGCACAACTGATCTGCGAAGTAAGTTGCTTCGACTGGATTTTTGCGCTTTCTTGTGATGGCTTTAGCCGTCTTTAGGGCTACTGCATAACAGTATGCATGAATGTCTTTCCAAATGATAGAACAGGTCGTGATCAAACGCAATTGCTACTCACTTGACCAACTCTGGTTATTTTGTCTGTAAGAAACATGCCTTCTGGAGCATGTGAGTAGATCGATCAAAAACTGCGACATTCTGAATGTTGTTATTTTCACTTAAATGGCAACAACTGTCACTGATATAACCGTGATAGAACTCTTTCTCTCAACGTTAAGAGAGGGTAACTTTGAAACGTTCAGAAACGAGTGTAATATTTGTGGGTTATCCGTTTACCGGTCCCTTCATTTGCTGACTACTCCCAGTGTTGTCAATCCCAAACCTAGCAGTCCTCAACACGGTGGGACAGAAGGTTAAGGTTTACCACATGTGACCACCAGCAAACTGGTAGACAGCAGATTTAGCGTTGTTGTCTCATTAGTAACACACGCGTCATCGACCCACCTCACGAACAGTCGGTAAGATCTCACTTTAGTTGACACAGTTGCCCAGTGAGTGTTGTACTGCGGTCGAGTGATTTGAAGGAAAATATAAGTTATATATAACCGTGTTTGTTTCCTCCTACTTCACAGGCCAAAATCACGTAACTGTTTTGTGGTTATCAGTTGAAGTCGCATCGCGAACACATACCGATCATGCGCAACACCAGTCAACAACTTCAGCGCTTTGCTGGCTCGTCATTGAATTTGAAACAGTTGTTCCGCTTCAACGTAGGTCACTAGTTCCCTGCAGATTCTTACTGTTAAATGTATTCGGTCATTCCTACTTGAATTTGCAACATTCGGAGTGCTTAAAACGGTTGCCTAAATTAACTGGAGTGTGGCTTTTATAGTCAGACCACGTTCAACTTACCCTAACTTCCATTATCATCTTGCATCTCACTTGCTCAGTTGTTTTAGAATTTGCCACAATTTTCCTACCTTACGCATGTACACGCGTCCGTGTGATTTGGAGAGGTGCTTCGTCTTACATTCGTCGTATTAACCACCACGTTGACAAGTTGGTAAAATTGGTGACAAAAACTGTGGTTTTCGTTTATATCGTCCGTAGTTTGAGTACACGTAATTCGTTGGAGCGTTCTAAGCCAAATTCTTTTCCATTTTGTGGTATGATTCTAATATTATGCATACCAAACGCTGTGCATACTTATAGCTTTGCTTCAAGATAAACAGACTCGAACAATACTGCAATATAAACCCGTATTCTTCATCAGGACGGATCAGAAAAAACCACGCTGTCTCTCAGCAACTTGTTTCGTTTCCAGATAGAGTCGGTGGTGTGTTTTAAAGTTATTGCAACAATTGGAATAAGTTGTTCATGCAGGAAATCTTGCTATTTCGTATTTCGTATCTTTTGTGTTCAATTCATAGTGTGTACTTAGTTGAGTGTGTAAAATCCCAACGTCTGTATTTTGAATAACTCAAAAATAGTGAGCGATATTCAACGACCGGGTGATCAATGGCCATATCAACAACATACTGACAGTACTGATGCTATTGATTTATTGTTCACACTATTTCAACCAATTAACTCTTCACTGGTGAAGCATTGCAGATGTTTAACGAATCACGTGACTGCTAGACGAAAGGCTTGAATGAAACACGGCTGTTTCCGCACAATTACCAGATTTAGTGGTTGTTGATATATTTGACAGTAATGGAAATCACGAATATATAAGCGTTTTCTTCCCTAATAGAAAAATAAGCCTTTATGTACCAAATTGTGGATGTGGAAAACATTCAAAACAAGTTTCTGCGTCCCTTACAGATCCATCAACAGTACAGTCAACTTGTAGGACGACTGTGTTCACTTAAAGGGCGTTTTGAGTAATTACGCTAAATACACTCAACAGCAAAAGGTTGACGGAGAATTACTGATGAGACGAATCGGGATCAGGTAACCGACCATGAAACATATAGCCACACCGTCAGAACGCTTGCGTGGTAGAGCACGAAATAATCGTATTCTTTATGTTAATCATAATCGACTTCATGACTCCATCAATCCCTTTCTCTCGTCTTCATAGTATACCATTAAACCAAAGTGTAGGTAAAGTTTCGAGACGTGCACAGTATAACTGTACCTGACAAAAAATGAAACCTCGATTATAGACTGAATATATACAAGAATATGCATTGATACATACTTATGAACTTTAACGACAAACAAACATAACAATGATTTTAACGTAAAGATGCGTAGTTTGATGTCTTAAGTCTAAACTTTTCAGTATATATATCGAAACTCATTGCCATGTACAGTAAGATTTGCAAACCAAAAGAGATACTGATGAGTAGTCGGGGATTTGGTTTATTTTCAAGTTGACCATCACTCACATTTGATCGCAGCGTTCGCATTCAGATAGACTTTCCAGCCAGCCTCTGTCGAAAAGAAGCACTAGACCCGAGTTTCGCCCTCATTAGAGCTCGTCAGTAGTGACGAGCTCTAATGAGAGCGAAACTCGAGTCTAGTGCTTCTTTTCGACAGAGGCTGGCTGGAAAGTTTATCTGAATGCAAACGTTGCGATCAAATATGAACGATGGTCAACTCAAAAGAGATACCTCAAAATGAAAAAGATGAACCAGTTCAATCAGTCCTGTCATGTCTTCTGCATCTGGTGCGATGGGTCAAACTTACCTACATCACAACGTAAGATTCACGTTACGAATCATTTAGTTTAATATGAATAAGTGGAAAAACAGTCGGTGATCGCCGTACAAGAACAGGGCTGCAATGAATGGGGATAATGCTGACAATGTGTTTGCCGTCACTGGTTGTTAACCATCAACGTTTGCTTTGGCTGTGCAATATGAAGGTTTTCGCGTGCATTTTCCAAACAACGAGCTTCTTGAAAATGGTGACTCGGGAACACACCCTTCAGTGTTAGTTTTCATATTTAGCTAGCACATATGCCTAAATGACAAATGACTACCTCAGTCATTGATTAGAGTAAAACACGAAACACAGCAAGAAATTAAAGTGACATCCTTGTGGTTAGGAAACGAATGAACATAAGCAGAAGCTGGTGGATGAGATATAGGTATGCGGTAAGTAAACAAATTGTTATATATAAAACACAGCTGCTCACGGGATGAGCACCAGATATATATCAGATATATATATATATATATATATCAATAGCAGAACTGAGCAAGTTACTGGATAATCTCATGAGATATGAGTACTTTAGGGAGCTCAACCCCACCGATATGGAAGAGACGCAGTCTTCTAGAGAACTGACCATTGAAGTTGATGAAGCTCTGATTACTTGATTCCAGTAATACTGCACTTAACGAGTCCACTCTCGCTCTACTATTCAATCTAATGTAGACGGCAATGTTTACCATCTATGGTTGTTTATTCAACGATGCAGTCCTCTTCATGATCTATTCCTTTGATTGATTTCACGGTTCAGTATAGGTAGGTTAATTTTCTGAGCAAAATCAGGATGTATTCTGAAACAGTACCCATCCTATGACTCATGATGGTTAACGACCAACACCAGTTCACTATTTTCACTGGATAGCCCATAACCGACACACAGACGCCGGGGTAGTGGATCCCACCGTCTGTCATGAACCGATCGGCGCTTCGCAAATGGTAAAATGATGGAGTTTAACTATACTCGACTCATCCACAGCCTGTATTCAAACCAGTTCATCTGCATTTCAAAGCAGTCATGACTGCTCACTTGTACACAGCCCAAGCAGTGATTTAATTTTTGCTCACTCACCAAACTCGCCTAATGCCGACTAGTAAATGGCTAACACGTCTGCACATTCAACCGTGACTAAGTCACGTTTTTCTTCACTCGGGCCGTTTTAAGTCTTTTATATTATAATTTAATTCTTTCTGACGAACTCTAAAAAGAACCCCCACACCTAAAAGGAAATTCTCAAGGCCTTTGTGGATGCATGACCACCAACTTGTCGTTTTCACGTTTTAGCTCCTTACTCATAATTTGTGTGCATGAATATCCGGAGCGGTCACTGTCTGTAATGTTTATCGTGCACACTGTATGCATACAAACATATTATTTCGTACTATCATTGTTTTACTGGGCATAGCAGATTTGTTTCGCTGGTAAAACTAGGGTGCAAAATTAAGAAGGTTTTCGTTATAAACGGATACTTTGAGCACTTTGGAGATACTCATAGCATGTGAAGATCGATCAAGCTGGATAGGTACACAACTGTAGAAATACAGGGATTGTTGTTTGTGCCCTTGAGAAGACACGAAACTGTCTGAATTGCTCAGGTTATCTGTTTTTCAACAAGTCTCTTCAAAGTTGTATCCTCATTTTATGAGCAAAGCAAACCTGGTGAGCTCTGTCAGCCGTAAATTGCATTTTGCTTTGGCTCGATCATACCCTGGAGTTTAATCGCGTCCGCCAGTTTCGAAACAAAGCTTTGCTCACTCAGCTCAAATCGAATCTAAACGAAACATCCATTACGATAACGTTTACCAGTTCACACGTAGCTGCTTTGATGTTTGCAACGGCGAAGCGGATTGGTACATACAGCAAAAATTGGTAGAACCCCGGCCAAATTAGTTGTTCCATATGATGACCAAAAATTCGATAACACGTCATAAAAACATAAACCCAATTTCGTCCATTGCAAGGCTCGTCGTTTAATCTAGTCACGTTTAAAACCAATGCAACAGGTAAAGAGTGCGACAAACCTAGGAAACAACAGTCTCCCGTTGAGATCGTTTATAAAACAAAGGACGTGTCAGTATACAATAACTCGTCAAAACGCTTCAAAATAATCCCATATTGATTGATTAATGTTTTAGCATCAGTTGTGAAAGTTTCATTTGAGTTGTACATAACATTATAGAATGTGTTTTTGAGTTGTATTGAAATGCCCACTGTTGATGGCGATTTGCTATTCATGTGTAAATCTGAGTAAAACCTCCACATTTTTGCCCGTTCATTTCCTGTCAAAATCTACCACTGTTTCACCTGAATACCTTGACTCTTAGATGCACCGATAACATGGTTTTTAGTAACGGCAACGCGTGCAAACAGACTGGTGATGTATGGTGGTTATGGTGTCAGTAAATATTTTGAATTCCACTTACTGCCGCTCCCTCCGCAAATGGGATATATTTAGAGATGATATATTAGACTTCACGTAAACAGCATATTTCAAACATCCCTGCAGACTTCTGAACCAGTCCGATTCAAACTCAACATTTTGTTGTAAGAGAAGCCTACTGGTTGCATAAAGTTTGATCAGTCTGCACGATAATGGTCCAACGCAACGAATTCTATGTTGAAGTACAAATGAAATGGCTAGTACCTGTAATTCTTCTTTTCTGCGGTACAGCCATAACTTAATCCGGAATTTGTTCTATGGGACCAGATAAACACATGGGAAATAGCATCAGTACAGAGGAGGAATTTGTGGTGGGTGTCTTCATGGAAAGTGGTTATGCACAGCAGTTAATGGAATGTCATCGCAAGTCACGGAATACCAACATCCACAGGGAGTTTTTTTCTTAAATTAAACACACATGAACAAATCATTGATAAAGGAAAATTCTGCAGTAGAATGAGCCGTTTCTTTTACGGCAAACGGGTATTGGGATAGACATTCAGTCAGCGGTTTAGGATAGGTCATCAAGTCCGTGGGTTAATGAATTGTCGTTATTGATCACAGACAACTGGTTTGAGTCAACTAACTGTAGCCACTTCAACAAACTGCAAAAATCAGACGTAACAGGATTCTGAATGCACCAGGTGGATTGCTAGTGTGACAAGTGGTCGAGACACGCTTTGCGATCCGATGATACTGACTGTTTACCTGCTACAGCAACATTGCCGTCCTCCGGTAACACGGACTTCTGAACTGATTCAGATAAGTGGTTCCTCATTCTGAGACTCCTGAATCTCTCGGTTCCGCCTATGTAATTTTCTTCGCGGTTACTTATAAACTGGGAAACTTGATGTGAACTGGCACCCATAGGTTGATCTTCATCGATTGAAGGCACTGATAAGTTCTGGGTCCACAAGTGGTTTTCAAGTGCTTTGAAGTAACGGATACTAACAAATTAGTGGCTTAGTTGTAACCCGTCCTCTTTGGTTATCAGGCCTATTTCGGATGCAGTTTACTTGATGGACGGGGTAACCTCGAATAGTTTTCCAATACGTAGAGAAAAACATATGCCGGTGAATTTCACGGAGAATACACTGTTCAGTTGATTTAGCTCACTTTTATACGCACGAACTTTGCAGGATCAGTCAGCTTCGTTGTCACGGAATTGATTCCGATTCAGCTGATATGTGCCATGTTTAACTTACTTTTTTGTTGGCTGACTGTTTTATATGTATTCAACGGTTGGTGTTGGGATCTAAGAAAAATGTCCCGAATGATAACAACTCATAAACTTTTTCTTTTCATCAAAGTGGGTTACTTATTTGGCGTGCCGCAGCTTAACTGAAACATCCACGCACATCATTAACCAGGGCAACCTGGTATTGAACAGGTATTTCTGTACGCAGAGAGGTGGCTTCCTTATGATAATCTCTGCAGCCTCAAAGGACTCTGTTTGTTTAGTATGTGTCCATCTAGCAATAATGACTTACTGTCAGCTATAAAATTACTTAATAATATTTTCTCCATTCCTCATTCAGCTATTGGCGGATACTAAACCTCATAATGTATTTATTCCTATCTACTTCAGGATGCATCTACTGAAATCCTGTTGGTCCTGCTCAGTATGGGCAATAATTTCCCCGTGATAACAGATAAGACGCTAGTTAAATGCCTACGTACATGACATTAACGGATAAACCGTGGGCTGCTTCGAGAAGTCTTATAGACAGTCAGACGGGTTGTTTGAACAGGTTATCCGATTTTGAGAAGAATGGTTGAGAAAATTCTAATCAAGATTGGTTGTAAATATCTTTCTGTACTTCCACTAATTGAGGTCAGTTTGCCGAATGCAAAAAAGCCAGCTGTACACCAGGATGTTTGGTAGCTTTGGTTCTACTCGTAACTCATTTGTCCCGAGGTTTGAAACTGTACGAGAGTGTGTAGTCGCTGTCTGCGTGAACTATGAAAGCCACGTGCTCCGGTCATAGAAATGACTGTTTCCATGATTATCAGTCTTGGATGGATCAATCTGAGGATATTGATCACACGTCTTTGCTATTTAGCAAGGGTCCTCATCTCTTCGCAATTTGCACCTAGTTTTGCCCCATGTGTACATAGTTTGACCTACTGTATGTTGCCTTTTAATTCACTTGGTTACATACGTCCAACTAGCGTTAAATACCACCAATTATGTAATTGTTTATTTTGTCTGAACAGGAACAGGGGTGAATGGTATACAGGAAACCTAAACTACCAATAGCATGAAAGCGATTTGAAATTTACAAACTTTCTGTTGGCCTCACGAGTATTCCCACTAATGGTCCCCGCTACGCATGATTATATCCAAGTTGCATGTTGCCGAATACAAATGGTTGGTTGTTGAGATCATAGGTTTAGATACCATAATTAAATTTCGTTTGCTTATGTCACATTTTAGGCAACGATGAATAATGTGTGGACTCGTTCTATTTCACAAACATGTCCCTTCATAGGAGATTGTATTCCATTTAGATAGAACAATTTCATCCAACTATTTTACGCTTGGTGTGATGTTCAATGGAACACATACAACAATATAAATGTTATAAAGTTACTGTAGGTTGTAAACAAACAGACGTTTTGTGTATTTCAGAATTCTATCCAACTACCAGGCGACCAGTGTTGACCTGTAACCATTCCACCTATACTTTCAATCAACGTGAAGAATTTCACTTACTGTCGGCCTCAAACGGAGACGCAAACAGATGGATGTCAGTGATCCCGCTTCAATACATTCAGTGTACACATTGTGAACCGCCTTGTTTATAGCTATCCTGTTGAAAACAATCCAATGATTCTGACTGTGTGCTGTGGTTGTTGTGACCATCTAGAATCGTTCGACTATATCACGCCGCGTGCACCAAGACTACCATTGAATGGTTGTAACTCTGACTGGATAGCCTTGTTGACGTTAAACATAAATTTTGCTCTATATACTAAACACTATCCATTTGACTGGATGGCCCACATTCTTGTAGAGATAGCGACTGACATGACTCGAAAAAAGATATTGAACAATCATTCAAAGCCCAGTTTAATTCACACAATTAAGCAAATTGATGAACAACGCTCGTTGAATTTCCCGGTCAAATGGAATGCGCGCTTCATTTGCACGGAGGCCACCCGAAATATTTACATTTGACGGAAGTTCAGTCAGCACTGAACAAGGTCCGAGAAAATTCATTGGGCAAGCACAACAGCTACATGCTAAACAGACCATCAGTTTCGACCTTAGTGTTGATGTCCCGGTCAAACAGGTCACTCGTAGTTTGGGTGTCATTTGAAACATGTCTAACATTTTTCAAGTTGAAAAGCATTCAAGCAGTTTGATGAACCATACTCACTCTTTAGTGTCAGGCGGCTTGTTCGGTGATAGCATGACTCAAGGCTGAAGATGCATCGGCTCGAATCCGATTCTGAATCTGCATGGCGTTCATAACTACGAGCGAATGTTATGTCGACTGCTTTTGCCACACAATACTAGCTGCAGTAGGTGATGTACGAAGTGTACTATACGCAGACAGTTTATAGTAGGTGACACAGAATAAAGGTCGAATTCCTCCGTCAGAAACGCCTATCAACCAGTTATAATCACTCTTACTGCATAATACGGTGGCCAAATTCCTATTAGTGCCTTTTACGTGTGTTCGCGTAGTCATCGAGCAAACGGTACGTTTATCTGAACACCTCTTTGATTAAACTACGTGAGGTTGTCTTTGTAAATAAAGCCCTCTGTTGAAGCATGATTCTGATCGGAATTCGGCTGACAGCTCATGATGAATTGAAGCTGCATCATGATTCGCACGTTATCTGACAGCTGGAGTGATATAAAATTCACTACTCGTCAGGCTACTGTCCAACTGTGTGAAGGCGTTGAATAGTGACCACATATTCTGAAGGAGCGGCACACATTGGTATCTTAATTATTCGTCTGCGAGTTAACTGCGGTAATCGCTGAAACTTGAAGTTTGACGAAAAGATCAAGAACGTCGACAGAAAATATGCAGCATCTCAGTTTGACTCAGAAATCCAGATTTTTCAACTAATGATGGCCGGTAATCTTAAATCGCCTTAGCTAACCATTTCATGAGATCTTACTACAGTATTATTCAAATGACATCCTTCAGGGTGACAAGAGGTTGACCCACATTGAAAGATTGTTTCTAAATTTGCTGTCTTCCCAAATAACTTTTGGTGCAAACATTCCATCCGACTGGAATGAGACTTTGTATATATATTCCACCGATCTTGGCAGCCAGAAGAATGCATATACGAAAACCATAGTTCAGAATGAGAAGTTCATTAGTACCTGCAAAGAAAAAATCATGTTTGACCTTAATGTAATGAATGAAACGCCTTGAAACGAGGGTATTTCATGCCTACTGAGAAAATGAACATTGCTGACCGATAAATTGCGTTTTGATCAAATACACCGAAGTAATTCTGCTGCCAATTCAAGAACATGTACATCATCATTCCGGTAACGGACTGGTGGTCATCGTTGCTTTCACAATCATTTAAATGTCACTGACGGCTTGTTCCGATTACTCAGACAGCCTTGAAACGTGTGTTGTGAGAAGCTCACACGCCGAGTTTACTGGATCAGCCGAGTATATAAATTCAGTCTGTTAACATGATGTGCAAATACTGTAAACCGTGTGGGTTGTTGACACCTGTACTCTACAGCTCCCCTATGACACGAAATTCTTGGATACCTCTTATGACTGCATTGACGATGACTCGTTCTCCGAAAATTCTGCAAAAATTGGCACGTTTGTTAGTCGCCATCCTAACTTTATTAAAACGGAACTTCTATGCATACTTTAATAGGGATTCCTTCCAACTGTTCAGTGAATTGGAGAACATCACTCTTGCTAATGAGTTGTGTTCTACAGACTTTTAGTCAGTGTTCACGAATCTCTCGTTACACAAGACAATTTGTTTCATGCGTGAGCTCGTTTGTGTCCGCCTACTGATGTTCTGAGGAGGGCCTAATTGTTATGCGCTGGAAACATCAGCTTCTGTTTTCTTGATCGACACTACAGCCCAATCGGTGAAGTAGCAATTAGAAATCTATTAGAAACAACCTCAGTAGACTTTTTAATGTTAGGGGATGAGCAAGAGTTACTCAGAGACGTAGCGAATCTGTCATACTACAAATGCTAGGTCGGGGACACTGGTATTCGGTCGTTCTAAACAGGCAATAGATAACCTAGTGCGGCACGTAAATGGTTTTTATTCCAACTTGAAGACATCAGGTAAATTTGGGACTGATAATTGTTGGCCTTATCTAAGCATAAATCACCAAGAATATTGTTCCATTAAATCAGCCACCCACAGGAGATCCACTTGGTCTGGTCAACATCTAAACTCTAACAGTTTCACACCATTCCATCATAAACGTACACTAATGAATACACTATTCACACGCGCAAGACAAATCTGTGCACAGGACAATTTGGGGGAGAAACTAGAATTGATCGTACCTGTACTGAAATCGAATGGCTGTCCAAAATATTTTACCGAAAGGTATAGTAGAACAAAACCGCCTTCTCAACAGGTGGGCACCGTAAGAAAGAAATGGTTTTATATAGAATTGCTTTCTAAAGGTGATTACAGCATACAATCAGTAACACAAAGACTGATTAACTCCGCTGAACAAGCAGTTAATGCAGCCGAAATTTGCGTAGTAGCTCGAACCCAGAGGCTGCCTCCGTCTTCACTCAAAAGAGATCAGCCTGTCGGTGCAATTTCACACTGTATCTACCAATTTACATGAAACTGCAAAGAAAGTTACGTATGCAGAACCGAGAGCTAGTTGAACTTTTGTTCAGATGGGTGCAGAATTCTGTTGTACCAAAGAACGGCAATGTCACTGAAACACGTGAGTGACCAATGTTCGCAGTCGCAAGACACACCCTGACCAATGGTCACCTGATCGATCTGGCTTGTGTATTCAGAATCCCATCACGTCATCCCCACCCAAGATTCTCGCGGTTTGCTCAGGATGTCGCAGTCAATCGATCGAAGCCGCCCTATCTTCAGAAAAATTTGCTCATGAACTTGACTCTGCCCTGGACTTAGTGGCCTTTCTTAGCTCGCCAGTCGACTACCTATCCCAACCAGCCGGCTGTTTAATATAAAAAAAAACCGTTCTATGTTGTTGTAAGTGTAGTGCCGGAAAGGCAATACAAAATTCTTGAATCCTTCCATTTTCGTGTTCTAACGGGTTTCTTCAGACTTCTGGAATGAGCGGTTTTAAATCTTATTACGTACAAAAATGCAGCCCTCGATGGCAATCGCTCGAAAGGAGCGGGCGAGAAGAACTGACAATGGGAATTCTTGTTTCCATACAAATAGCACGCGGTTTCTTTGTCCGATCGGTGGGGCTGCGATGTTCGCTAAGATTATCGGTTTACAGTAGCCAGAATTTAGGACGTGAAGGTAAGCTGGTCGGTCTGTGAACTATTGCTGGTTTGCTTTCGCGATGACTCCCACCCACTTGTCTTAGTCGATAGTTCGATTCCTTTTTGCAGTCGGCCGTCCGCCTAATTATTTTGATTTAAAAAACAAACCAAACGAGTTAACTTAATCTGAAGCTCAGCTGTACGTAGACTTTCACTGCCCGAGAAGGTTTCTCCTATCCTATTAACAGTAAAATCGCTGACGTATGAATGTAATCTCGCATTCGGACAGAAATCTTAGACAGCTCCATATTGAAATTGGAAATTTGACTGAAATTCCGCTCCTCTTGGATATCAACAAAAATACCAAGACGAGGGCATGCCGTATGACCACGACTTCTTAAAGCGACTGTGTTTTCTGCTTGACGGTGAACCTCACATAATGCAAGTAAGAATTCGTAAAATACAAATCAATTGCACTCGTCTGCTCAAGTTGCCTGACCCTCCCGACATGGCAAACAGCTACTGCGTGTTAACCCGGGCTAAAAAGCCATTGTTAGTCAAATTCTCAGGTTTATTAACAGTGGTCACCAGATATTTGATTACCGAATTATGGCCGGGGAGTTGGTTGATATGAATTCAACACTCACAAGTACTCAAGGCTTTTATCCTCAGAAAGGTCTCCGAACTATCTTTTTTCAAACAGAATTGATTCACGCGACCTCAGCTTTTGTTAGAATTTGACAGTACAGCATAGTTCTTAAACATTGAAAGGACTTAAGGTGATGTTGGCTTTTTCATAGTAACTATGTTATTCATTTCCCAACGTACTACACACTAGACACGAATAAGTAATCGCGTGTGTAAGCTTACACATATTCAACCTCTTCACCTCAGTTGGCTCTCAACTTGAATCTAAGTGAATATATAAACGACGTTAGCAAACTCACAGATTACTCCATTCTCAGTTCATTTCCACATCATTTCCAGTGAAGAAAAACTGAACTTTGCGGGCGTAGCCTCATGGTTAGTTTTCAGTATTTGTGTAACAAAATCTATAGAAACACCAGAAAAAAGTTTCATTTGAAAGCTCGCATAAATTTGAGTTAACTTTCTCCATGATAGACTTGGTCTGAAATCCGTAGAACTTTAAGATGTCTTCATGTGTTTATTGATTTTGTTGAGATTCAATGCTTGCCTGATGCAGCAAACCTCAGTATTAAGGCTTACTAACTGATTAGTCATATATGATGATATGAGTGTATTCGCTTTTAGCGCCTTCAAACCCATAATACTGTTCTAAATGTAAATGCTCGAGTGCAACACATATAGCGCGGGAGAAGGTTAATTCCAAAAGGACTTCTGTGTGCGAAGTGGTTTCAAGTGGAGCGTTCACTGCCTCGTCTTTGCTGTCCATCGACAAATTTACAGTCTATTCTGTTTAGCGCAGAATGGTTGCATATATATTGACCAGTGCAATTTCTGGTTGCGAACCGGCATGAACCTCAGTAATATGCACGCAGCATACACGGTAGGGCTGCACGAAACATCAGGATGAACAATGTGTGACCTACAAAATCTTCCAATATCATAAGAACCCTTGAGAAAAGTGATATTAACTAAATATTACACAACATAACAGTGTCTCCCCCTAATGTTCACTTTCAGATTTAAGCCCCGTAGTTTGCTTTTTAGTCTCCTGTTATACAGTGTGCACATGATAAATGTAGAGATATTTACTAGTTCATAAATCATACCAACCGTTGCTTTTGGTTGCATCATCAAACTGTGGATCGGGAACGTTTTTCAGGTTGCATTCTTCGGTGTAACATTGGAGGAACTCTCCACTAGTGTATATTCTCTTCTAATCTTACCAGTTATCTGCATAACTCATCAGAATTACTGTACATCATTGCCTTCAGAGTTCGTGTGTTAGAAATATCATTTCTTGAACAAGTTATCCGGTAGACTTTCAACATTGTAGAAAGTCATAATTTAATCTAAGCGTCTACGTAGGTCAACACATGAATATACGTACCTGATATATGAAGTTCACTTATAAACATGCCATCCGAGAGGACTTGTTCAGAAAGAACGTCGCAACCGAGTTTAGTTGAACAGAGGTGTAAACGGATCAGAGGGTTTATAAATAACTCTATTTTCGTTCACATAGATACCAGTAGAATAGGCACAGTAGAATTTCTCACAAAAATAATCAAAATCAGTTGGGTTTGTTGAACTGAGAAGTAAACATCACCAAATGACTTTTCTTCATGCCATCCACCAGCGGTCCAAAAGTCAAGTTTGAAATGATGGTAGCCGTGTGCGCAAGGAACGCTGTCACACTCAGTTGAGTGGTACTTAAACCACCAGTAGACAGAATTGGATTGATATAGACAAAGGACGCAGAAATAACTGCAACCAACAGGTGAACGCGGATTTAGAAACTCTTACTGAAATATTGACAGAAATAACTGAACATCACATGTGTAAGATCAGAGTTAATATGAGAGCCATCCATGGCAGCAGTACGTAAGCGCAGTGTATTATATGTGACAATAGAAATCTATTGAATTTGATTTAATGCCAGTTACACGGTCGTTTGAGTTGCGGAGTCGTAAATGCATAAATATGGCTGGCTCTCTACATGTAGGAGCACTACGGGCGTGTATTGGTCGATGGAGAGAAGTGTAACCTGATTATCAACCAACAGATCGAGGAAGAATCGATTCGTTATTAACAGGCTCTTTTGGACATGTGAGAGGTAACTATCGCCTTGTGTAATACATAATAACGAAACAAAAGTAGTTTGAAATATATCGTAGGCTTAATCAATTTTATCATATTGCGTTGTGATTTCAATCCATGGTACATATGTGAAGTTGATTTTTACACTGAGATTCACGATTACGTACAGTACCCCCAAAATAATATTCTGAGTGTTTTCGTGCATGCGTTTAGTAATGAAAACTTTCAACCAGTATTTTTTGAGATCTTTTAAGTTACCGTACACTTTTGTACCGAATTTCCGACCGGAGGTTTTCTCGCACAAAGTTAAAACAGTGAAAGATTCACTTGAAATGAGTTGCACTCATAAGACGGTAAGCTTCGAGTTCTGTCTAACCAAGTCTTCAATAAACGAAGTGGATTAGGTAACTCAGTTTCTTAATCCAGTATCTTCATACTCAGTATGAAATCTTGCTAGATATGACCTAATAACAAAACCACAGACGTGAAAGTGGGTAAATTCTGCGTGATACCCATGATCCCTTGCAAATATGAGGCGGAAATTTTGATAAATTTAGGAGGCAAACAAACTATTGCCTTAAAATACTCAAACGATTTTAGTGTAGTCGGATTTGAATGGAGAATGTTTCGGAGAATGTTTTGGATTTAGAACCGTTCAAAGTTTCTTTCCAGAACACCAGAAATAGTTAACAGGAAACAACAGTACCAGTGAGGAAGCGTTCACGGAACGAATATTACGAATATGATACGATAAAAGTTTGACCTGAGTAGTACATGTTTGCAGCAACATTCTTGTTATCACTGAGGAACCAAATGGTATTGCGAATCAGTGTAGAGATATATATATATATATAGAAATATACCAATAATCCGATTAAACTTTTTAGTCAAGGAAACGAAACGACAGAAAATATAAAGCATGCGGGTGATAATAAGAACAGAAGAAGTTGGAACTGGACAAAACAAACGAATTGCCGGTGTCGCCAATTCTGATGCACACGTACAACCAGTCTAACAGTACTGATTAGGCTAACTGGAATTTTGTTGACATACCACCACATTGAGTGAGTTAACAGTAGCAACAACGTGGAGTGATGCCACGATGCATTTTGTCGGACTCGCTCAGTTACAATTTTCCATTATGTCATCACACGTGTCGACCACATGGATGTATATTCACTACGAATGTCGTAGATATAACTTGTCTGTGCTCGTATTGGCGTCTATATATATATATATATATATATATATATATATATATATTCTGTAGCATTTCAAGTGAGATGAAACATTTTGGTGGTCCGCGACCTTGAACAGACTGAAACATTCTTAATTGACTGTAACAAATGGCCAGTGAAGTCAGGGGAAATGTGAGAGTCAAAGCTGAACGTGATTTCTAAATTATATCAGTTGTCTTATGGTCACGTTTGAATGGTTCAGAGCTAACGGGCAACGATTAATTACGCTGTCTTTTGCCGTGCATGTCATCAGGATATTAACGTAATATTTTATAGGCACCTTAAATTACCTGTTTGCAAAAAGTGGAATCTGGTTAAACACACTTACTCACATCTACTCCACAAGTAATCACATGCACTGACAAATTGCTGACGATACATCGGAGTCAAAACATTTGTTAGAGGATAATAGAAAATTCCACTGGTTCTCACTTGAATCCGTCAGGAAAATAAAATCTGACTAGCTGAATTTCTCAGACAACAAAACGGTTTGAAAATTCAAAGCTAACATAATCTTGAAATGAAAATATACCGAAAACTGAAGTTCTTGTTGCATTTCTCATTATTCAAATGGAGGTGATAAGTATATTTCGCAAATTCATCTTTGTGGTCGCTTAGGAAACCACTAACATTAAACACTGAATGTGGTAAGAACTCGCAACCACAATTCAAATCTTATTTAACAACATGGGTTTCTTCAAAACTTGTCATGAGATGGACTGAGAAATGCGAAAAGTGATTTTGAAAGAGTGACCTTAAAAGCAGTCGTTAGACTACACATACTTGTTAAGATCTGGACCAGACGTTGGTTGGTTATCACAGCTCTTGATCACGGTCAATTTGTATGTGGTTTGAGTGGCTGCAATTGATTTCCGGTCAAGACGGTTGCAACTGCCAGATAACTATTTTATTAAAATGCAGGTTAGGATTAAAAAATCCGATTGTCATCAATGGGGCAATTACCGAAATACGCTGACGGAGTGGCCTAGGTTTAGCGATAGTAAATCATTAGACATCTCAGAATGTTTTGGTAACGCTTACGCAATTGATGTTGCTCACGTGAGGTGAGACAAAATCGGTAGCGACTGACATACCGCAACCAGTTCCACTGCATGTGTGATGATGTCCCTTGATTATTCGACAGGAGCCTAGCCGTACTATGGACATGCTCCGCAAGGCAACGGCAGTACTATAAAGATTAGACGAGCACTAGCTGATTGTGGAACGTTAACTTGTATTTCAGGCTTAATCATAGTACCGGTATTGTAGTGAACCACTTTCTTAAGGTTGCCGCTGGACAGCTACACTCCCACCACCGGTGTACACAACGGTTAGGTTGATCACTTACATTATCACCTTTGAACAAAGGGTTTGTAAGATCCGTATCGTTTCCAGCAATGAACGTTGCCACATGTCGGAATTTGATCTACACATTTGAAGTTATTAAATATCCTGGATAATCATTTTCTTCTTCACACATTTTTTGAATTAGTTTGAGTTTTAGCTGCTTTGTGTCGCACGAACACATTTTTATTGTTTTAGGCAATAAACACTGAGCCAGCTTTCACTTTTGTTCAATGGGTACAAAACTGTTGGAGTCTGTATATTGGTTTGTTAATTTTAGTACACGATACACCTACCTGCTATCCTTTTCCGCACTGGAGTATTCTGTCTAGCCCTTGTGCTTTTGAAAACGCCGAATTAACTACAACGCCAACAATCAAACACCAGGTGCGATCGAATGATGATGTATAGAGGTACACTAACATTGTGGTCAAACACACATAAATGTGTTAGAACAATCCTCTCTTATGAAACGTCCCAACAGAGAGGAGAAAAATTTCGCAACACCTGCATGGATGCGAAAGCATCGAAGGCGTTCTGTTGTGGTAGTTAACTATCGTGAACCGGTGGATATGGCATAAAAATAGCGCAGGTTTTGTCTTATTCTGTCTTCTGACTATTCAGTACTTAGACGCTGTGGAGAAACGACATTCCATTACTGCCAAAATAGTAACCGCAGGCGTACCACATTTTGAAGTTGTGTGGAGTAACCGTCAGATATACTAGTCAATCCTTGAACTGAACGTAAGTTAATAAGCCTCCTTGTCTGACGATCATCCCATAGAACCAGACTTTTGACAGTGGTGTTCAAATGTTTTAGGTTGTAAAAAAATCGAGTAGAAAACAGCACCGTGTTTACCTTCTGTTAAGATTTATTTATTTAATTCCTGTCATTCCCCAAAGAAATGCGTAACGTGAAACCTTTATGCTGATCCTTCCATAAAGCGTCATCCAAAAATCGCGCACATGAAATCAGTCAACACACAATGGTACAGTAGTTTACAGTTGCCACCAAGACGAATTCGAGGTTAGTTTTATAGTAACTCAGTAGCTCAGCAACTCACAGTGGATAGTTTAGTAATGAAAATGGAAGCGCCTTATTTTCAGTTCTAGTTTTAGTTCAATAGCACCGCACCAACAGGAAAGTGTCACACTCAACAGTCCGAGTAAATCTTGGTTACGCTATAGCTGTACTGAAATGTCGTCTATCGTATTTCACTTTAAACTACTAACTTTAAAATAACCAAGTGCTCACAAAACCCTCTCATCCGTGCTCGAACGCACGAACATCAAAGTAAAATCCCAATATTACTGATCAGCTAATGGAGACACTACAAATGTCGGTGAAGGTTTTAATGACATCCCCATCAGAACTGTAAAACGTTGTACATCAGTCGCTGTTCCAGTTTATCGAAACGAGCTGGCCAATGTCTAACTTGTATTAGAGGAATTTGTTCTACCATTTAATGTCGTCATATGTCATTGCAGGATCAATCGTCATGTGGACTGCGTTCTTAACACCCCGAATAAACCTGGATCTACAGTTTCACAATCCTCGTTTCATCACCATTACAAAGTTTATAAAGTTGACTTTGCTTAGAGCATACACCGAGAATGAACGTGTTGTTCACATTTTGAAGAATCTCGAACTACTGGAGCACAGGTGAACGGCACGGACTGACTCCACAAGACACACTGCATTTGGAGAGTTGGATCAAGTGTACTGTATGCATACTTTCTATTACGTTTCGTATTTTAACAGGTTTCCTACAACTTTAACGGTTTTATCATCCGGTTTTCAGTCGCAAAGGTTACACTATAAAATTCGTCACTTTAGTCATCCTCATTGCATAGAATGTTGTTCCAATATTTGCAACATTTCACAACCGGCGTGTTCAGAGTTTTAAGTATTTCCAACAAATGTTCTCCATGTTTTTTGACATAGCTGTCTAAACAGGCGATCTTTCTTAGTGGTCTCAATCATAGAATAATAACTTAGGTTGTTCGGCCGCTGACTACAATACATATTGAAGATAATCCACATAAGTTCAGTAGAACACCACTACTGGATGATGTTTCATCATCCAGTGTCATAAAACTCTGCCAATAGTAGATACAAATTCGACCCACTGTTAACGAGAGCTGGGAGCCGGTAGCATTTTGCATTTATTTGAAACTAACAGCTCGTTTATTAAGTTAATCTCAACTGCTGAAGCATGCCTGACTTGTAATGTAACGCTGAAACTCTAAAGTTAACTAGGCCCACTGTATGACTAACATGCTACCAAACGGAGGAGTATCGCCATCCAGCTCGCTAAATTGAGGGATCTGATTGCCTGGACGAACATGATGTCACGTTTTACAAGCTTACTCTAGTGTGTTTGCACGCACTTTCTACTAAACTCCTTAGCCGAAGAGTTCTCGATTAAAACATACTGCACATATCATTTTTGGTGCAGAATTACAATTCTGTATGACCAAGACGATTCGCGTTTTGACATGAGTAGAAAGAAATCGCCTAAAGGCTTGATTAGCTGGTGGCAAGAGGTCATTGTCGATCGAGTGACATGAGACCTGTGTCAGCTGCTTTAATGAAAGCTATTCCAGGAAATCTATGCAAGTTTTGTGGCTGTTGTCGCATAAATTCTGTAAGCGTCTAGGTTTTAATTGTTCGCGTTTATATCGTGGTTGAAGTTGACTGGTACTTACATTGGCAGGATATCGACTTGAAAACTGTACAAAGTGATTCTTACATGATTACTGCATGTCACAATGTTTTACTTGAAGGTAGTTGGTGTGCGTTGGCACTGACAACTGAACTCAATTCATCTCAAAGTAGTTAGATGAGTGCTTGGGGTTATCAAGTTGACATCACTTGCAGACCGCATTGCTAATTGACTAGGACGCATGAAATGTGCGTTACAACTATCGAAAAGACAAGGAAACCCCTCCGGTTTTACCGTAGTCGCATTGGGCACCCATGATGAACTCAACGCAGGAATATGCTTCATACCACCACTAAACGAATTCTGGCAAGCTTATCCAAATAACGTGTACTGAAGCTTAGCAGTTCTAGTCCGTAATACACTAAAGTTGGTTTCCATCTCAGCAATAAATTTCTGCAATCCAGGAGAATGATATTAAACAAGCTCGGTGAACACTCTGTGAGGGTGTCTAATCTGTTGCACAGCATACTGCACACGAAACGCGCTTTCAGCTAAGTGCAATCGGATTAGAAAACCGTCGTCTGTGGGTGCGCCTCTTATTTGAATTAAAGCTTGTTTCTATGACAAGGTTAGTTGGATTGTATAAAAAGCAATGCCCACACTACGGTAATCCAAGTTCCCGTTTTAAATCGAGGGGCTTCAACAGTTATAACTCATGAATGAGCTACGCTACCTCACAGTTTTCAACACGGTACGTGCAGATTTCTGTTCTGTGAAGCTTCCTGAGACAAACTCTCGAAGAAGTTCAGCCAATTCACTAACGTTGCTCTTTCTATGAACAGTTATTCTCAGTGTGTTTGTACACATCTGACAGACTTACCATGGGATATTTCTACAAAACTGAAGTTTCCAAATACAATAAACGAAGTAAACAATTCGAAATTTTCCACACCTTCTTGCCGGCATGGTGCATGATAACTGATTGACCCATCTACAGTTTCTTTGCGTCGTATTCGCCCTTAGGAACTGGACGAAAGCAGATCCCAGTTACGGCTATGATATTTAGACTACCCTCATCAGGTTGGCCGCACATAGGCCAAAACTTAAACCAACTGAGCTGCTGTTCACACAGTTGTGAGCCATCAAGCTGGTTATGTGGCTGCTAAAATGTATAGCTGATTGAATTGCGGTAGAATTGTACTGTGTAGTGGTCTTTCTTGGACCATATTGAAGGATTATTACAGTGGCGTAAATGTACCCGCCCTCAGCCTCAAAAGAACGAAATACGCGCTGTTGCTGCCGGTCTCCAGCTGTTCGGACCACTGAATTCGCATTACGAATGCAAACGAGATACATTGAAATGCGAAGTTACCAAGTCATATCAAACTGGACAATTATAGTCATAACTGATGTTTTATCAACAACGAAGTCAACTACAGTAGTCTATCTGTTCCCGTACGTTCTCTGGTGAAATGAAGGTTCATGTTTGGCTATTCATTGGCGGTGGACTTCCAGTTAACGAAAAATTGAATGGCCCCCAGGAGCGTCCAAGGTGCATCCTATAGTTACCTTTTGCTGCGTATGCCCATAACAATTCACAAGACTTTTAAGACCATAAGACATCACGCCAACACATGAACCAACGGCAGCATTAGGAAAAAAAACCTTAAAATTGAAAGAATAACTCATGTTTGCTGACAAAAGAAACGTTACTTAGCAAAAACCAAGGCAGTGACAACATTACGTTGGCCATACTGGAATAAACGCACACAAATAGATCTTCAAGCGACACGATCGGTTTTCTCTGACGTTTGTCCAAAAGGATCAAAGTGGACAAATCTTCCTTCTGAAGAGGTTTTCATTACGGTAAAGATCAAACACACAAGAGACCTCATCAAAGCTTGGTGCTTGTTAACCGGATCAATGAAGAATCACATCCAGTTGGACACGATCTATGAACCAACACAAACCAGTGGCCTGAATGATGAACCGGCAAACCCAAAGGGAGCGACTTGTACTAGGTCAGACCAGTGGCCAAACCGGGTTAGTAAGTATGCAATCAAATGCAACTGCAAGTTCTGAGAAGTGACCTACACGGCCAAAGTACAAGAACAAACCAGCCAGGTACGACGTCAGAATGTAGCAGAAACTTGAAACCACCAATCAGTCTCCAGGTCATAGGGTAAGGCGTTTTAGGAAGCAACCAATCGGGCTCTCTGTCAAAGTTCAAATGCAACAGAAAAAGGCCAGTAGTAACTTAGGTAAGAAGATCAAAGCAACAAGAATTAACCAGCCAGGATTCAGATCAAAAGGTCAACGCACCCAGGTATATGAGGGCGGACACTCATCAATCTTCAAGCCCATGCTTCAAATGCCCGCTAGCTGAGAATATCATCTCGTTCAGCAATGGAACGCTTGTAACCTAAATGCAAACTTCAGCACACATCCGAATACCAAAACCATCAACCCAAGCTACGAGCAATGTCAGCACTATTCCCTACTCTCATCTATTGGCTTGTGTGCACGGTGCCCACGAAATCCGTTTATCCGTTGCTGTCCTGAAGGCTCTTCACATTACCAAGCCAGCTAATTGTTACAAGGTGTTGTCGTTCGTCACCTACCGTTTGTCCAAACTGCGCTACAAACAAAACAGGTAGGTGTCCTTCATACAAGTTGACCGAAGCCACTAACAAGAGTAAACAGAATCGTTTAAGTCATACAGATGGCTAGTGCGAATAAACTACAATTAAACGCGGACGCGATAATAGCTCAGTCCGCAAATTATTCTGCTTTGAACGATCGTTCAATTCACTGAGAAGTTGTACTGTCCGAATGTGATTCAAACGTGTTAACGCATTATATTTGTTACCACACTCATTTGGTTTGATATTTCACGAGATCTTGTAGAAGCAACTTGCGCTATCCACCTTGTACAATCGCTGAATCACGCCTATTGCAAAGACTGTCTAAACTCACCCAAGATTTCTCTCGATCTTTTCACAATTGGGTTCAATTGTGGATATATCCCATCAACAACAATCCGTAGTCGTGTATGAAACGCAATAGTAAACTAGTTCTAGTGGAGCTGTGACCTCGTTGGAGTTAGTCTTCTCTTACATGTGCACTTTGAGTGTGCTTCAAAGTATGGGAACACTGTATAGTTTGGCCAATCAGCCGTTGCTGAATGACCAAGAGGGAACATGGTGACAGGCGCGATGAGGAACCAAATCAATCACACCAAACCAGCTCCTTGTGTTCCAGAGCAACTGTTTGTGAACCTGATCACTCCCTGGAATTCGCGATCTATCTCAACCAACTGACTTAATATCCATTCTCCTAAGTGTTTGTTATAAGAAGCCGAGTCAGGTTTCTGTAAATCTGGTAATGATGAACCAGTACGAACAGCTTACATCTTCCAGTTCCCATGGGCTGATGGTTTTGTTCAAACCTTCACGACTAACTTAAGTTCCAACTCCATTATAGATCACTGGACAGTTTCCAGAGCAAGCAAGCGCGACGATGTGTGCCGCTGATGATGAGTATCATCGACCTGTGAATCAACTGTTGTCCAAAAATAGTCTCGGCAAACTGTTTTCAGATCCGCTTGAACATTCACATTGATAAAATAAGCCAAACCAGTTGGACGGCAAAACTCCGGACCTACGAAAAAACATGATTTAAATGAATGGTTTAATGCAAAATATGACAGTTTATCGCAAGTAGTTTAATCGCAATCAACTGGGAGAAAATGTGTTGCGATTATGTAATCCTACTCGCTGCTTCATATCACGCTGATGTTGATCGCCATTGAAAGACACAAATATACCGTTGGACGATCAGCCGAAAACGATTGACGAGTTAATATCCCTGAATAATGAGCCCATTACTTTTTTGCTACTAAGCCGTTCCGAGAAGGAATTATCGGAATAATGCACGGTCGTCTGGTCAACAGTTGAATACAATGGCTACCATTTTAGTCATATCATGATCAGCGAGACCACCGATTGTCTGTTAAATGTTGAAAAACAGTGCAGAAGGACTCCATCGATAGTACCCAGACAGATGATCGAGTAGTACGACATGAAAGTGGTTGTCAAGACAACCAACATTTCACATAGCAAGTTAGTCCAGTTGAAGGTCAAACTTCTTGCTGTGGAGATACTAGATTGTGTACATCGAACTGATTGCAAAAATTGTCCAGCCACCTCCATTAGACGGAATGTGAGTCATCCGAAAATATGAGGCAGAGAATAGGCGGGGTGCAGTGAGAAACCATCAATACATGGCTTGGAAACTCCGAAAGCTGGGATACAGCAGTCATTGAAGCATACACCGTCCTCAGCGAACACAACTGTGGGCGTTGGACTGTAATAAAACGTAGCGTCCAGTGCTTCGGTCACCACGGTCCACGATCGATAACACTTGGCTGTTCACACACGTCCCTCCCACCGTTAGAGTGCTTGAAATGAACTGCCGGACTAAAAACTAGCACGTGCAGGTGAGTGTAAGCGGACAAGGTGAAAATACGATGTGACCCTAACTAATTTGCCAATGCGATAGCGTTTCATCAAACGATAGGTAGTAAGAAGCTACATTGATGGTCAAAACAGATTTATAAATCGCTAAGATTGGTCATAATCCAATAATTCCCTTCATAGAATTTGAGGCAAGTTATTGTTTTTTTTTTATCGTGCAATTTGTGGAACCTGACGTTAAATATTGTAGTGATGTTAAGGCAACAAACGTTACCGAACTCCTCTAAATCTCGTGACCTCGTTCCTGAGCCACGTCTTGTGTGACAGTTTTATCGATGATGAAGGCAACTTGCCGCGTTATTAAGATTTGTGCGGGCTGATCATTCACCACGGTTGTCCAAAACGAGGCCCTATTTTCTCTGGAAACCTGCTCCACGCCGAAAGAGAGAAATGTCCAAGATGCGAAGCCGGTTTGGCATTGGCTCATGCAAAACATTCGCACCACACGGGTGTTTGTTAGGAGATTACGAGCTAGGACAACACGTTGGCACATGTGAGTACTGATTGAACTGGACGGGGTGGAGTGAAGTACGTAACGCATTCTACGAGTATCGTGTTTGTTTGCAAACTGACACCTGTAGGACTGTAAATGCTATAGGTGTGGGTAATTGATGGTGGTTTGAAATCCGTGATTTTATTTCATCGAAGGCATGTCGAACTTTTGAACTCCAGGTTGACTAATTCGATCTGTGTATGCTCGGCCGTCTGTCTTTCCATCTGTATGTCTGGCTGTCTATCTCTCTGTTTCTGTATGAATCCGGTCCTGTGAAGCTATGTTGCAGCACGATAGTCCCAGTTCATTTAACCGGACAACAGCCGAGCGCAACTTGTTCTGGACGAGTTTACCAAGCTGGAAACACCTCGCACTCCAAGAAAGTAACTAACTGGACGGCCTGCCAGTGGTCTGATAATTGAATAGCGCACTAAACTGAAAGTTATGTGGAAACACAGAACAACAAATGCGTGCGCTCATTTACATGGATGACATGTGTCCGCACACATTGCACAGCAGTGTGTCATCATTCGCTCTGTTGACACGTTCCACAGAGTGGATATACACGGCGTCAATAGTCACTTCTGGTCTCCAGTGATACTAGTGTCGAGGCTGTTCTTTAGTTCTTGAAAGTACCTATTATACTAATTACAAACCGAGGTGCTTCTTAAACAAACTCAAGCTTAAAATTAGCTTGGAAAATATACTTGACATTTTCAACACTAAGTGTTCAATAAACATGACAGCGATGCATCATGAACGGTGAAAGCGAAACTAGGCGTTCAAAACATACATTTGTAATGGAATGCATGACGACATCTCTGGGTTAGTTGTGTTCTGACAACCAGTCTTTCTTTAACACATCCGTCTCTCAGCGAAGACCATTATGAAACGAACAGAAATTGTCAAACAATGTCTGAGAGATTAACCGAACGCAGGTGACATTTTCAGTTCTATTGTCCAGCTTTTGACGACAGCACCGATACCCCAGACACCACCGAATTTGCAGTGTGTGTAATTTGACGAATCTCACCGGTTGACATTGTTCAGTAGTTGAACTGAAAGCGACACGCCGTTCACTTACTGTTGTGACATCTGGTCTCTTCATCGTGAACACTGGCGATCCTCCAGTAAATAAGCAATTCTTGGATCGATTTCTTATTTATGAGTACCTGATTCAGGGTTCGAAATAGTCACCTGATTTCAATCAAATAGGAAAGCTAATCTTCCCAGTCTGTCATTTCAAATTGTATGTGGATGAAAAAGCCGACGTATTAGTGCACAAATGCTCCATAACTGGATGTTCTGTCACCACATACTTATCCGAGTGTGCCTTCGAATTAATACTTACTTCATGTCAGATTACTCAGTCAATTATCACGTTGCAGTATGATTTCGGTAGCCGAATCCTTGATTTCATTTTTGTTGACTGAAGGATTATGGAAGCATTCAACTGAGATTCTGATTAACGAAGCTCGTCTTTTTACCTAAGATCAATCACACCAAGTGATCAGAGGTGTATCCACCTACAACAGCCTCAGTTGTTCCATATTTAACCCGACTCTTACACAAACCCAGACTCTGTATTGTTTGATTCACCACGAATCCGTTTCAAAAACCTTTCCACCTGGTGCAAATTGCTGCTTTTCACAACGCCATAAGGAAGATGTATTAGCAAAATCAGTCGCGCTGCAATCTAGTTTCGAAAAGCTGGTTTTCATTCTGTTCCACATGATGTCCATGGTGTAGATAAATCAGAAAATTTTGCTCTGAATGAACG
Organism: Paragonimus westermani; assembly: GCA_008508345.1. Lineage (NCBI taxonomy): Eukaryota > Metazoa > Platyhelminthes > Trematoda > Plagiorchiida > Troglotrematidae > Paragonimus > Paragonimus westermani. The sequence continues at coordinate 102,991 of QNGE01002708.1, forward strand.
TAAACAGAACTGCTAGGCATGTCACTTAAAAGGTGGATGACTTCTTGCGCTATCTAGAAATCGGTCCAGTTATAGCTTACAACAAATTCACTCTGCAGTCACAAATATCTACTTTCAAAACACGTCACTGTGATAATTCATTTGGTCATTTTTGCACTTATCACTGCTAATTGTTCTAAATAAATGATATTAATATTTCAGAAATAATTCCAGTTAATGAAGTTTTTGCGCCTATTTGTCTTGAAAACTAATCGTGTCATTTCGTTCGTTTCCGGTTGGCCTTCATCTTAATAAACCACTCATGCTTGGTGATGGACGACTGACGGCAAAACTCTCATGAGTTTGACGGCGATGGAAATCGTAACGAGTGCGCAAACAGCGTAGTCATTCTGATATTTACAAAGCGCGATACATCGGACTTGTCTCTCCAATATCACAAAACAGACTAGTGGAGTGCAAGTTGAATTCTCTCGTATCTTTCAGTCAAAATATTTGGTAACTTGTACAAAATTCCAACAGACGATAGATGGTGGCTCGTCATAACATTCCGTTTTCGACAGCACTCATTCTGACAATCAATTATCGAAGCTCTGTTCAAATAATGTCAATTCATATCGGTCCCAGACACTACTACCTCTGGTCAGCTTCCACACGCATCTTAAAACTATGAGGGTCATTGTTTGGTTTACGGGAATCAAATTCAGTTCACTGTTGGTAAGCGGGCGACAAAATATTTGTACAATCACCCAGTCGACATGGAGAAGCTCGGGCACAGTCTGTAATCAGGTCGGCTCCAATACACCATCTTTCACTCTCAGAAAAGCCATGTTTAGTGATCCCCTAAGTGTTGGAACTGATTACACTGAGAGTAGGTTTGTCGTGCACGGTTGGTTGAACATTGTTGTAACATTTTCCTCTGAGTAACACTCGACTATGACATTGTGGCTGACCAGGCATAGATGGCTGACTTCAGNATGGCCGCGGATATATCCGGAGAAATACAGCGAGGCACCCTAATTGACTTAACGTATCGGATGTTTGTCAACCAATCCTCTTAGGTCAGACGATCGACCTGTTCTGTTAAAATATCCCAACCAAGACCCAAAGCACAAAGTTGTTGCATCAGCTTACGAGCTGGAAGTAGCATTGGAGCAACTACTTCCAAAGGGTCATGTAGGGAAGTAACGCATTTCAATATATCCCTCCTGGTATAAGACGTATCCGCAAGGTGTACTTGAGACTGGAAGCAATCATTCATCACTTCCTACATCCCCCCCATTGCTCTTCGATAGTCAAAACCCCCCAGGTCTAGGTTAGCCATGTTGTACAGTCAATCGTCCGTAAGTATATGTTCAACAACCTCGACGCTATTAAATGTCCAACTTGTAGGATGAAACCCATTCCACTGTAACAGAGCGCAAAGTTCGTTTACAACAGACATAGCTTCCTTAATCGTTTCGACCGGTAACGAACAGTCATACACACAGAAGTCCTTTCTCATAACTTCCTTATAGGGTGAACATTCAACTCACATACCTTAGGAGGGTCAGTTAAAGAAAGTGATCTCTATCACAGCTTAAGGCCCACGTGTCACATTCCGCAACCGATGCTTCAAAAACATTTCCTGCTGTGACGGCTATCAAAAACGGAGGAGCACTCCAATAAGGTTACTGATCAAGTCAGTCCCTTGCAGCAGAACGTGGTTAAGAGTCACTCCTTGATACGCGACAACGTAATCAAACATTATTCGCACCTTACCTGGCTTATTTGGAATAAGTACTGGTCGATGTGGTACATACCATCATCTGGCACGATTAACGCACTGGAGCGAGAGGTTTCTTATATAGCTCTTGCGGACGTGGCTGTATATAACGGCTGCAAACTTCGATTTCAATATGGCATCCTTAAGTAGCTTTCGTTTAGGTGAGTACATATGTCGCTCACACATCGAATGATTATCAGGTACTTGCTTCATCCCTGTCCTCAATGGTGAACCTATTTCGAGCTGACCATCCAAAAAAGATAGTGAAGTCCCCGCCTTAACTAGGGCTATGTTATCTTCGATTGACAGAGCTCTTTATTCCGAGATTCCCGGTTCAACGAATTCTAGAAAAAACACTCTTTGAATTTGTCCTCCAAAGACACCAACCGAACACCGCCGTCGTTTACACACTTGGACATTCCAGGTGCAGCACAAATTGCACCCCTGAGGCTCCACCCAAGCGCTATTCCAATAGCATACGTTTTCTATCTGGTTCCTCTTCATTGTCCAAATAACCAATGTGCCTGGGGAACGCCGCATCTAGTGAGAACTCCTACACCTTTGTCTAAGGTACCAGCGAAGTCGAGTCCTGCTAGGTGAGTCCACTGTTGCGACTCCGTCAGAGGTGGCCTGCTGATGTGCGCATCAGATGATTTATCAACAGTATAAGCTGAGTTTACAGGAATGGTGTTGGCCTTATCCAGAGATTGAGCTGCAAATGCCACTCAGACATGGTACTACACCAGTATTATGCAGAGTACGCATGGAAAATCAACAGAGACTATTCGGTGCATCGAGCTTGCGAGCTACC
>QNGE01002709.1:0-33169 GCA_008508345.1 Paragonimus westermani
CTGTTGATAAGCACCAATCACGAGGTACCTCTTCAGTCTCGCTCTGCATTCAACCTTTCCTGTTTCTGGACGTTAACTTGACGTTGGCCTAGACGCTTTTATTTTGTCACGTCAACTTTATGTTTGTGAGAATAGCCAGTTGTCGGTCATTGTACTTTACTCGAGTAGTGCGTGCACCTCCTTTTTCAGAGCTCGGCTCGTCCCCATTGTTTTGAACCTGTTGACTGCTCGAAAGTACTCATTTGGGTACGAATGTCTTATTATATGTTTATGGTTCATATTTAACCCGTTCAGCAGCAAATTGTAACCCATTCCCTGGAAACGATCTTTCCATCGGAACTCTTGAGGTTGTCCGAATATTCAATTTGATAATTTGTTTCGTAGTACCGTGGCATTATGATCTTATTTTGTTTTGAATATTCGGGATCATTGGTTTATCGCTACGCGTTGCTAAACTTTTTCGTGGAACATCGTACACCCTACCCGTAGCCGATTACTCATGAGTCTGACTCACTCGGCGTTGGGGGGCTTGCCTAGCCCGATGGTGGATTGAAGAAACAGTAATGTCTGAATATGAACACTGCTGCGCGCAGCGTATGTGCTCGAAGCTACGTCGGGCTTTCTGGAGATATTTGATATTTTTCGACCCTATTGGACAATACGCCGGAGGTTACGTTCGATCGTTGGCCGATCGGAGTGCTCTTTGCTTGAGGGTACATTCTCTAACCCCCTTCTTCTTGATACGGAAGACAGCACTACCGCAAATATAAAAATATTTTTGCTGTGTGCCCATAGCATCGTGCTTTACTAGCTAAGCACTCCTACGCGGTCAGAAGTGCGACGTAAAATCCTCTGGGTGTAACCGCTTTTCTTCTGAATACTAACATTCGGCCTCTCTGACAAGGTTGCATATGGGAGGACCGGAGTCTTAGTCAGCATAGCTCGCCGGATCAAAACAGTACACAAGCCCGACCACCTCGTCAAAGTAGCAGTATACATCGATTCCGACAAACATAGCTCCATGAGAGTGCATACGCTCTTCGATTTCAATGCTTCATTCGGTCGGGGATTTTCATCCAACAGATTTTGCAGTGCCTCCTTGGCTAGGGTGAGGTCACTGGACGTGAAGGGTGCTGAGACATTAAACGAAATCATCGTTTCGTCCATTTTTATCCTTACGAATTTTAGTATTTTCAAGAATCGTACACCATTACCCATGAAATGTTCTGATCCGCAGATGAGACAACGTAGCATTTTGAACAGATCGTTGGCCAAATTGTAAGTGAGAGTGCCCGGTAGAGACACAATTGGCCGTACTGGGATACCATCCATGTATATCGGAAAGAAACACACGGACCAACTCCATAGTTCTCACAGCAGCCACCCAATCTGCCATAAAAGGAGCTGCATTCAAACTCTGTTCAAACGGACTGAAACACACTGCAGCACCGCAGAGCTACAGAGCAGGGAAGAAAACTACCTATACCGAATATTTCTTCGCACGAAATTTCATCAGACGGATTCTATTGCGGAAAAACAGAGTCCAACACTACTGAGCCACCAACAAAACGAGTTGCACTGCCATACATCAAAACCGCATCGGAAATGACCGCAAGATTACTGAGAACACACGGTATCACGCTAGCGCACAAGCCAACAGCAGCATTACGGAGGGTGTTATCAAAACCAAACGAACAATCTAGGCCCGCCGGCAGAAGAAACGTCATTTACAAAATCCAATGCAATGACTGTGGACAACACTACGTCGGCCAAACCGGACGGAAATTATCAACACGAATACATGAACACGAACTGGCCATCAAGAGGCACGATCAATTTCCCCTGATCTTTGCCCATGAGGATGAAACTGAACACGCCTTCAACTTGAACACTGCAGAAATCCTTACTCAGGCAAATACCAAACATGCAAGAGAATTTCTCGAAGCTTGGTACTCATCAACCGGTTCAATAAACAAACACATCGAGCTAGACAAAATCTATGAACCAATGCGAGTCAAGGATTTGGGGAGACGTAAACGCCATCAAGCCCAAATACCGGTAAACCCAAACAGAGCAACTTGAACTGATCAGACCAAGGTCGAAACAGGGCAATGGATAACCAATCGGACGGAATTCCAAGACGAAGAGACGACACAACCAGTTAATTCAAAACCAATCCGATTCGAGACCAAAATGTGGTAACGACAGAGAGCAGCCAATCAGACTCCAGCCCACGGATTCCAGGGAACAACCAATCGGACATCAGGTCAAAGTTCAAGTGCGACAAAATCAAACAATGGTGGGCCGGGTCGAAAGTCAAACACGACGGAAAGGAACCAATCAGAATTCAGGCCAGTAGGTCAACACACTCTGCTGTATAAGAGCAGGCATCGATCCAACTTCACTAAACGCCACATTCAAGACTATACGCTGAAACACACTCACTGATGATGTCACCTCCCTTGGTGTTGAAACGTTTGCAACCTAAATGCCAAGCTCGGTGAGTATATCAATAACGTTCCGCCTTACGAGGTACGACGTCGTCTGTAACGTTGTCACTCAATCAGCACTGAGCGTTACGACTGTGCGATCTGCAGCTGGCTCCCAATGACCAGATACGACTTTTGGTCTGTGTTTTTGCTAGCTGCAGACCTCACCGACTGACCCGAAAGGAGGGTAATCCAAACAGAGATAAGTGGATTGTGAAACTCATGGTATTGTGCTACTTCAGCTATGTGGCCCGCGTTTGCACTAGTGGCTGCTCGGTCTAGTTCACTTGACCCACGGACAATATCAATAAGAAGTGCACCGGAGAAATCAGGATGAACTTGTACTTGGACCGTCCAAGATATATTACATTTGTCTTCTAGAAATGATTCGCTGAGAAATGCGTCTCCAATTGCTACACCTTCGTGGATTGCAACAAAATATCGGAAAACATGCTGATGGCCGGCGATGGAGTCTGTCGCTGGTGGAAACCCAGTCCAACAACCATCAGAACCATAAGTATCTACGTTAACTGAGATGGTACAAGTGAGAAGCAGTGTTATCGTCGGAGAAATAACGAGCATAAAAGCGGGTCATTTGCCGTCAGAGAAATGAACATTGAGCTGCGCGCAGATGACAAGCAACGTTCGAACACAGTCAGAAGTTGATGATCTAGACAGTACATAGGTGGTAGGTGACAGAGTTGGGCATATTGCCCGTTCGCATTGCCCCTTGTGGACTATAGACATGCAACCACTTAATAACATCATGTGCCATGGCCTTTAGGAGTGACATGTCGTCGTGTTTAATCGGACCTATTGGCGTGCCGAAAAAATATAATGGGATCTCACCGTTGTCTTTGTAACTGGCACTTGAGGTGATTGCTTTTCTCCGTTATCTTTCCTGCCCCATACTTACATTCTGTATGCTGTGCTGTACTTTCTCCTTCATACTCGTGTACTGAAGGGGATACTAATGGCGGGTGACGACACTTTGTGTGAAATAAAGAACCAAGAACCTGCTTACCCACGATGATATTCTCTAGAGTTGTTTATGTCAAACGCTATTTGTTACGGACCCCCTCCAATCAATATTGCTTGCTAAGTCATCGGTCACGTGAGTTCTCAGGATATCCCCCGTGCAGCCTTTAGGAAAACTCCCCTGAATAAGTTTCAAACATTTCGTCTGTGCACGTGTAACAGACGATTTGATAAATTACCAGGATATCCATTAACGCGCCGTAATCCAGTTACAAACCGAGCAACCGGAAATCTGTAGTACGTTTGAGAAATTTTACGATACAACCCGTAAACTCACTTAAAATAAGGGGAGTTATCTAGTATATAGGTGAATCTGCATCTAGGCGTAGTCCTCAAATTTCTTCACAAATTTTAACATAAGCAGCAAACATGGCCCCCATAGATTCTGCATACGATTATGATGAATAATCAGAGCTCGTACCCTTCTAGCATCTGCCTGCACCAGTGTTTACATTTTGAAAGTGCGCAGCTGCCTAGCTTTTTGAAAATTAGCTGGAGCTGCCGTGCACGTATATGTTTCAAATCCCATACATCGGCGAGCAACGGGAGTGTTTATCGACCACTTGGGTAAGGCTTCTGTTGGTGGAACATGTCACCAGCTCTTGTAATAGGCTGTCGCACCCACTGGCTAACTCAGGGTCATCTTTGACAATCATCTCGGCGGATGTCGTATACAGCTTAAACCTGAACCTAAACCTCAACCATTGTGAGATGTGATTTCACCGAGCAGGACATCACACGCTGTATCCCCACGGACTTCACTGTGCCCCCGGAAGTTGTGTGCTTCTTCCGGCGAACGCTCCACTACAACTTATTTGGTCACAAACGATGGCTCATCAAAACCAGTTGCCCTGAAAGCGTTCGCTATCTTCATGTCGCCACCTAGATATGATCAACAGTGTGCGTGTTGCATGTACTGCACTCGCACACCTACCGGTCTTATTCCTTTAGGTTTACGCTGGATAGGTGGTGTGTGGGTGAAACCGCAAGTAGTGCGGCGCAAACCAACCGCATTGGTGGTTACGCATAGGCGTCCTTTGGCTTCGGTCAATGTGACAAGCTAACCCGGATCCGATGCCGCCGACCGTCATCGTTAAACATATCCAACTCATCAGAATTCCTTGGAACGTTTCATTCAACGTTGCTGCTGTATTAAACCAAGTTACAGAAGCGAAGAACGCATAAGCGCAGAGATCTGAGATGCCCCACAAAGTCAAGAAATCGGGTTAACGCCAAACAATTGAAAACGTCGACATAAACAAATTCAGGGCATATATATTTCTTCGATTTTTCACGCCGATATCCCGCGCTGGAATGTGTCGAATCTCTTGCCAGATTCTAAAGTTTTTCGTCGTCCCTCACCGGAACCGACTTTTTTCATCAAGATTCCGGCGCTAGTTATATCAGGTGATGACGGGACACTCTGAAGATGCGCTTGAACTTTCTCCCCAATGTTACCTTGATCTACTCCAGCGATTTGTACACAGGTTCGAGGCTGGTCGCAAACTAGCCGCGCCCGTCATTCTGTCTCTTTAGATGTCCGGCTGTTTTCTTTTGACCTGAAAGTTGGTCATTGAAAATACGGCGTAGCACCGCTCTCGGGGGCCATTCAGAGTAACAACATGTGGGAATCGAATACTACTGAGACGGTCCTTAGAACAGCAGCGAACAGTCTCTAGGGAAGGTCGTTCCGGTATTTGATAACTCTATGAGAGAAGAACTGTTGCGTATGGAAGGCCCGGGGTTGAAGCTTATCGATATTCTTGCCATGACCTTCCAACTGTTAACACTTACTGGGGTGAAAAATTGCTGCACCAGCTCTGTGCTGAAGAGGAACTGTGTAAGTATTGAGTCACCACGGAGTCTTCGAAACTCAGGTGTATAAAGATCAAGAATTTCGAGGTGAGACTTGTAGGAGAGATGCCGTAAGCCAGTGACGGTTTTGGTGGCCATTCGCTGGACACGTTCAATGACGAGTATGTCCCTCTTCAAACCGGTATAAACGGCTTGATTGGCATGCTCGAGCGGTGATCCTATGTAGACTACATAAAGTGTATGAAGTGCGTTCCCGTCTATGCGGGGGAAGGCTCTTTTCATCATCCTAAGAGTCATGAGGCCCCTCCGGGTGGCCAACTGGTGATTGTAAGAAATGGAAAAACCAGACGACAGCCAAATCCCTGTGTCCTTCCTAAGGTCAACTTTCGCGATATCTGCTACAGTTTATGCATTTTTTATCACAAATAGGTCCCTTCGGGCGACATGTGTGCATAATTGCCGTCGTTCAAAGCGTAGACTCCAGTCATCTGACCAGCACTTAATACGGTCAAGGTCAGTCTGCAATGCTTTGGGGTCACATGCATTCCAGCTTTTCAAGTCGTCAGCGTGAGTGAGGGTGTTTCTAGAGATAAGCTCGGAAGGCCACTGATGTATAGCGGAAACAACAGTGGACCAAGTACCGATCCTTGAGGAACTTCTGCGGAAACCGGGAACAGAGAAGAAAGGCCCGAACCGGTTTTAACTCAGAAAGTCCTGTTACCAAGAATGGATGTAATCCAGCGGAGAACCTCTCCTTAGATCCCATTAGCTTCTAGTTTATGAACCAGAGGACCGTGTGCGATGCGGAAGAGTGTCTGTCCGGAATGTCTGTTTAAACAGATTAAGAAGGGGCACCGCCAAACTGGGGCCGCTTCTTCCAGGATCCGGTGATGAATCGCGTCTGGTCCCATGGCACTATATGGATTGCTCTTAAACAGGAGTTTCTGAACGTCGGGCATAAAGAAGTCAGCCGTCATGAGTGAGTATTGGAAGTGTTTTCGTGGGATAATTACATGCGAGTTTGGCGGGCCCACATTGCAAGCTGCTGAGTATGATTCACTGAACATCTCGGCAAACCTTGTGTTTTGAAGGGGGTTTCCCGTCGGGAATCCGCAGAGAAAGCGCGGAAGTCTTAGATTTTCCCTGGCGACTCACGTATTTCAATAAACCGTTCTTATACTCGCGAGATGTCAGTGTGATTTTTGACCGTACCTGTTGGGTGTATAGACGTATTTCCTGCCGGATCTGTTTTTACAGAGCGGAAAGCCCCTAGAACCTGCGGCCTACCCGTTAGTATCTGCTTAGATAGTGGACGGAAGCGTACCTCAGGTAGACGCATGCTGTGCGGAAGCGGTGCACAAGAAGAGTACTTCGATAGTTCTCGAAAAATAGGTGCTTCATCAGCTTCCTGAACGGCAGCTTCAAAAAAGAGATAGTTTAAGTTCACCGAGTCACCTGTGAAGCTGTGTGCTTAAGGACGTCCTAAGTGCGTTGGAGTCTACTTTCTGAAAGTTTCTGAATGAAGTCCATGTTGCAGCATTTTGGAGCCAGTAACAGAAAAGAACAAAGGCTAGTAGTGTGTGGTCACTGTGCCCCAACGATGGTTCAATGATCACCCCATCTACTGTGTGAGCCTCGTTCGTGATGACCGGATCAAGCAAGGAATGTGTCTGTCCTGGGCGATGTATTGTAGGTAGTTCGTCATGTTGTGTCCAGGCTTTCTCATGAGTCAACATTGCTAGGGGTTTTGAGGACCCGCAGCCACAGTCCTCATGTGAAGCCGCTCTAGAATCAAGTTTGGGTGCGTTGAAGGCTGGGTGGACGTGAGTCTGTCTGGGGTGGCAAGAATGTCGTCGTCGTCGGGTGCACTACGCGACGTTGAACGGTACATAACACCGACAAGAAGCGTGTCACGCCTACGAAGTTGGAGTTTGATCCACAGCATGTCGTACCTCTCTGGAAAAGGAAATTATCCTACGACAGCTGGCACCGAGAGCTTCTGTCTTAGAAGGACGGCACAGCCTTCCATGTATCAACGAGAAGAGTCCGTTCGGTACAAAGAGTACTGAGGGACATACAGTTTATTATCACTGATATCCGCGGAATGTCAGGTCTCTGTTAAAGCAAGAATGTGACGGCTGGTGTTGTGGACCAGCTGTCTGATATCTGGTAGTTTTTTCAGGAGGCTTAGACAGTTGGTGTACACGCACCTGAGGGCTACTTCCTGGTTTAGCCGGGTACAAAAGGAGACAGAATTGCACTTGAAAAATCGACCAAACACAACCTTGTAAACAGTGAAATAATGTGGCATCACATTTTTGGACTGAGTCTGTGGAGCAAGCGTGCGTCAAATTTTCGTGCACTGCAATCGTTTTGTTTCTGATCACGCTCTTTCCGGTAAAAGATTTCGCGTTTGTAGCACCGTTTAATTATTTGTTTTGTATTGCCCGTAGTTTTCCGCAACGATCGCCCATGACTCAACTTGCTTCTCGAATATGTGTTGAGAAACATGCGTTGTTCGTATTATTATAGCGTCGTGCGCTACGATATTTACGAATGGCCTGTTATCGACCGGCTTCCACCTGAAGTACTGACGGGGCAACAGATTAAACATAAAACTCAGACGAATATTTACAGAAGTGGTGGCGCAGCTATCACTGAAACTTACGTTGATGTTCGGTGCGAAATACAATGTAAACGGAATGTGGTCGGGAATTACAAACGTCCTGATATCTCACAAACCACGTGAAACGGAGTGTTTCTGCTACGTGGAACTATGTACTTCAGCATGTAAGTTCCGACGGGAGCATTTTCAAAACGCAAAAACAATTACCTAAGCCAACCTGAAGCCTTTAGTGAAAATAAACTCAAAATACTTCTCCAGCAAAGTTGCCAATATGTGCAACTTTTATGCGACACAAACACTGTACCAGAAAAATCTATGCATTTACCATGAAGTGGGTACTTTAGTACTTCACGGAAAATTTGAAAGATTCCTGCGTTCTAATGGCCATTTTCAACTGGCTTTGACCTTGAAACACCACATTGGCGAACTGCGCAATTGTCTTCGGATGCCAGTTTGTCGGTGGAGCGTTCACCATCATCAGACCTTCTCCAACAATGAGCATGTTGCACTGCAAGTTGGTACTAATGGGTGCTGTTGTTCGACTGTTCAGGCGCATTCAACCTTCGACTCATCCAGATCCAGGCACGGACTACATTCCACGTTTACGACAGCAAATGTCCAGCTTTCCTTTCACACCGGCCAGTAAACATTGGCGCCGAGAACAAAAATCTCCAGATTTGTTCACACACAAATTTGTGTTTATGCGCCGAGACGCCACCGAGAAACCGTTATATCCACGATACCTCGGCCCCTTTAAAGTGGTTAAACGGGTCGAGAAATTCTTCATTATTGAAAAGTCTGGACGAAGTGAATCGGTAGCCATTGATAGGCTGAAACCAGCCTATACAGAACAAGGTGTTGACCCACCTGAACCGACGTTGACTGAGAGCAACCCCTCTCCACCCCCAACAGTATTACACTCCCCTGCAGCTCAGCCCACTTTTTACCCTGAACAACGTACCGCACGTAGAGGGCGATCTGTACATTGGCCGGAACGTCTAACAGACTACAGAACATGTTATGACCATCGAGCGTTTGGTTTGTTTTCTCCTCACTGCCATTCTCTCATCGTGTTTTCAACCCACAAACGCTCTGGTGGAGGAGTTCTGTAGCGTCTTGTACACTATTTTCTACTTCATGTGTTTTTTTGTTATTCAAGCCTTTTCATCGTCTTCAACCTCGCATGTACACATGATGTATGAACGAGGTTAATCGATACACAGGGTAATCAATAAGCCAAATATTACACTTCCGAGTTTGCGAGTTCTGCTTGCTGTTCGCGTTCAAGGTCGGTGGCGTACAAATCTTTTGAAGAATTAGGCTTCATTGGAACCAACCGTTTAGTTCGGCAAATTTATTCATCTGTCGTTGGAATTATCTCGGTCGTGACATCGAGACTATCTGGGGGACACACGACAAGTAGTATCAGTGAGAATCCTCATTTGGTGTAGTGTAAGACTAAACCAACGTGCCTCCACGTACTATTGTGAGTTATTTGTTTTTCTTTCTACCAGACCTCGACTCCCTATTCACACCTGAGTTTCCATATACTGTTTTGATCCACTACACTGTAAACCCCTTTTTTTCCCTACCTTCAGGCCATCACTGAACACACTCTCAGCTACGAGAACTGCCGTCCAGTCAACCTCCGGATCATGCCAATCAAGCATCAAGACGTTAACAGGCACAGGCTTTCAAGTTTTCGATTTGAGAATGAGATTGATTTGCGCCCCTGACCTTGAGGCTTGTTGTGCGGTTTTGTGCCTTCCTCTCGTGCGCACGTTTGTGCGTGTGGTGGCAAACAAACTGGCGACTTTGCTAATTCTCCGGGTATTTTTGTATTTGTTATCTACCGTTACATGGGATTGAGGTAACTATATATTGGTGGTATTAAAGATCTGGTTTTGGTACCGCTCCATGCTGTGGAAAAATTCGGCTGCGCGCCTTAATTCGGCCACCGGAGACCTTCGAAATTTTACTAAGTTCTTACCACTGATTGACGATATCGAGGTAACTGTTCACGCTAGGTACAAAATGTCATGCGAGTGTCTTGTTGAAATCTGTCCGTAACATCAGGTGCACAACTGTGGGTCCCGTGCAAGGCTATTGAATTGTCCAAATGGTATGGCGTAGGCTCCTCAAAATCGAACTAGCCGTTATGCTCATCCGCGTAATCCTCAGTTTACTGATTTGAAAGGTCACCCGCTAGATGTAACGGATAGACCCCTGTGGAGTCACCGAGAGAGTGAAGAGAAGATAACGCTTGATAGGAAGACTTGAGTCAACCAGAAAACGAGGCATGTGATGTGCAACGTAGATATATATATATATATGCGGAGGAATCAGGATGTTAAGAAAAAGGAGAATACGATGTAGAAATAAAATGACACCGGGAGCTTTGAGAGTGGCAGAAGAAGGTATTGGTGGAAGATTTTAACGTCTCTGAGGTCACGAAAGGCTTTTGCAAAATCCGGGTTGCCTACGTCTACTCTCCCTTATCTGGACTATGCGTAATTCTGCTCAAACAATCGGCCTGATTCGATAAAAGTGACTTCCCTGCCGGTGATCGGGCGATGGCGCGTTCATGTATCTTCCTTTTAAACCACAGTTCCCGGCGACTTTATCAAACGATATGCCCATAAGCACTAGGTTAATTCCTTCTCTTTCCCCCATTGATATTATTTTCAGCTTCGATCCGTACCTGTGGGTCCTGTTTTTGAATTTTGTGTGGTTAATAGGTCTACCATTGGCGGCAGTCGATTTCATTTGGACCTGAGGAGGATCGAAAAGTGGTCTTGCCAGTGAGACCCTCCGAATACAGGGATACGCCAACATCAGTTCAATGCAAGAGTGGTGGTTTAACTTTATGGGTAGAGCCTTGAGCAGGACCAATCAGGTGAACAGTGTGGGTGTGACCATTGTGCACTCCTTGGTCCCATTGACTGAATACATAACTGCGTTCGAAAGAAGTGTTATTCATCGTTAAAGGAGCAGTTGCGGGCAATAAGGAGGACTTGGGGATCCGATTTAACCGTGTGTCAGTGCGAACTCACCTGGAGTATCGTGTTCAAGCGCGGATACCGTCATTTGAAAACGATATAGGGCTGCTGAAAAAAGTACAAGGATTGTCAACGCTCTGGACTCACGAGCTTCGAGGCTTGTCGCATGACGGTAGATTAAATAGACTTGGACTGTTCTATCTGAGGCACAGAAGACTCAGAGGAGACCTGGTGTGTCTGTAAGAGGACGACGAGAATCTCACGAGTTCCCGTGGGTACATTGGAGGGAGTGTAGGGTCGTAAGACATCAGGTTGGGAAACTTGGTTGGTGGAGAAAGCTGAGAAGAGATTTTTCTCTAGAAGTGTGGCAAATCCATGGAACAAACGGCCCGTGGATGCGGTAAGCTTGCCAATACGACTTCTTTGAAATAAAGCTAATATGGAGAAATTCCACTCAAGGCGACACTATTTGCGAATACCCTTCCACCATGGAGTGTCTGTTGTCTGTAAGTTGTGTTCTCTTGAGGATATTTCTTTCATCTTACGACGCCTTTGCATCTTCCAAGTTTCTCAGAATTATATAACTGTTGTCATTTCCCACCCTGAGAGATGGATAAAAGTTTGGCGTGCTAAATCAAATAACTGCGGCAAAAATGTTTGTCTTTTTTGTCTACCTGGATTAACCCATTTTGGATTGTCATGGAGGACGTGTGGGACGGATGCACTGTATGAATTAATGTGGACGAGAAAGTGATGAAAGCATAGACGAAAGAACGGACACTTAGGAATGACAACTGGGACGCAATCTTCTAGCCTTTTCAGGAAGACCGTTTCGGAATTTCTCTTGGTTCGGCTCCTGCTTGCAGCGGGACACAAGACAGGTCTTCACTTTATTTTCGTCCCGCATTGAATTTGGATTAAGTTGATGAGCAGGACCCGGACAATGGTCGCCTGGTTGTAGTCTGTGAACGGGGCGTGTGAAGTCACATAATTCTACGGACTTCAGATGTGTGTGTCGACCACAGCAGTTCAATTTGTGTTGTTTACATTATGCACTCGGTTCTACTTTATTCCGCTGTAATTCACTCTTTTGATGATGTACCTTTTCCGAGCCCGAGAAGCGCTTTTTTGGCAATCGGGTATACACTTATTGTCTATTAGACGTTGCTGTGAGGAGGGTAATGCGGAGCGGTAATTCATCTTTAACGGTTCCGAGCCATACTCATAGTTCCTGGGTAACCGAAGACAACCAGGGAGTTGGTTTCGACAGTGCAGCGATGTTTTAATTACCCGGAAGAGCTGAGATTGGCATGAATGGTTCAATTTACTCTTGCTAACCAGCTCGTGTCGACGGTTAGTGAGAGTATAAGCGAAGCGGTTGAAGGTAATCGGAAGTAAATGGTTCGGGAATTTAATGATCATGGGTAGCTGGGACCACTGGGCTGGCCATTTGGCAGATGTCCTTGGTGCAGTGGAGAATTTGACTGGTTTCGGCGCAGTCCAGCGTGAGATGGTTGCCTTAGTCACATTCACCACAAGTGGTCCTGGTTCAAATTCCTCGTGGAATTCTAAGTTTGCATATATTTCTTGCAAAGCACGACCTCCATGTCCCTCTTAGTTGTTGAGTCTTAAATCCGCAATATCTCAAGGGTCCAGTGCAGGTTAGTGGGAACGATAAATTCATTGGATATCTGCTTTCACCGTGGTCAGAAGTGAATGTTTTTATTGCGTTTACCTGTTGATAAGCTGTTCGTTAACACATCGCATATACACCTTCTGAAACTGATTGGGTGTGAGCATATGAAAAGCTGCCTGCTGTGTACGTCAACATGGTTGTAAATCTCAAAGTCCACTCACGTCTAATATGACGACTTTGCATCATCGATGCGGGCGATGTCGTGACACTAGCAGGGACTGTGCTACTATCGGACAATGTAGTTATTGGAGACGATATTGCTGACTGTGGATTAGTCCTCACATCAGTACCGGCTTTAATTTGTCAGTAGATATAATCTAGCGTTTGTCGTTGCTCTCCAATGCCAAAGCGTTGTCATACCATCTGATAACGCGGAACGGGCGTGGTGGCTGGAAAGGTCAACGAAGAGCAATGACAAAAATCAAAACGTAGGAGGGAGTTGCCAGACGAGTGCAGACGTGCGTTGACGTCTTCTGTTCTCTTGATGAGGTCGGTTGGAGTCTTCGCATGTGTTGGGCCATATGCATGTATTTAACACAAAATAACCACATGAAGCGACGAACGTGCCGTAACGTGTGCGAAAAAGTAAGGTATTTTGGAGGATAAAGGGAGAGGATCATGTGGGGAGGGGGGGGAATTACGTCGATGGACGCAAACACTCGCGACACGGGCACCATTGACTTCTGATCCTCACCGTATCAGCCGGCGTTCTCCACCGAAGGTGTTCAACGTCCCTTGGACTCCTGCCTGGGACGCCCTGTTGAAGCAAGGTTTATTGTAAGTGCCTTCACTCACGACCATACGTTGGTCATTAGGCTACCGCTTCCAGTCCAACCCACCACTCGCAAACAAGGCAATATATGGCAAGCTATGGTCTGGAATTCGTAAGATGTGGTCAAATCAATGAAGCCTGTAAAACGGGATCGATGCCCAGGGCTCCACGAAGTCCATCCATTACTAAGACACGTCGGCGAACTCCGTAGTTGCTGACACGATGTCGCTAAAGCTTCCGCGATACCGATGGTCGAATACGGACACTAAACATCCTCCGCGCGGATGGACCAAGTTCCACACCCGTACAACAGGACAGCTCTTACAATGACATCATATACTCAGCCTTTCATGGAAGGAGATTATTCTGACACCATTCGACCCCTAGCTGCACGATCTGTGTTCTCATCAGACATCCCACCAATGCTGACACAGCTCCCAGCGCACGTTAACCACTCAACTATCTCCAATGGATCTTCATCAAGGGTGAGAGCAGGCGCAATGTCCTACCGATTTTGAAACAGCACGTTGCACTTAAGAGGTGCAGTGCTCATACCAAACTGACGAGCTGAAACCTTGACTGTCTAAAATGTTCTGGGATCCCTGTGAGTCCTCGTAGATTAAAGCAAAGTCGTCTGTGTACTCTATGTCTCGAGGTCGAATACCTCGAAACAGTTCCACACCACTGTATTCGCAGTCTGTCTAGGCGCACTCTGGAATCTCGTATACTGAGGTGCGATGGCCGAAGTTAGCTTAAACTCAATAGGATTTAGGCCAATTTCTTGGCGGTTTGTACACGAGTTCTGTGAGGTCATTTTGATGGGGATGATATTCACCAAGCCCCAGTCATGCGAGGCTACTTTACTGACCCAGAGTTTCCGGAGCAGAGCCGTCAGTTCTTTGGATAGGGCCGTACCTATGAAATGGTTGGGGAGTAGTTTGTCCGGGCGAGTGTCTTGTGACGTTTACGGAACCTTATCTTAAGGAAGACTTCTGTTTCCGGGGGTGTAGAAACGTCAACAGACGAATGGGCATAGACAGAGCTCGAGGGCTTAGTCAGTAACGCTGATAAACAGTTGAACTGTTGTCGGAATTGCTCAGCTAAACATCCTAATCCTCGATGTGGGTTATAAATATGCTCACTTTTAGCTTCGCGGTTTATCTCGCTTACATCTGGCTTCCTGCCATCTGTTGATGGGATGAGACGGGAAAGTTTTTGAGTTCTCGGTAGCATCAGCTTGTAACATCTCAATAAGGTATTGTGTTCACCAAGTCTTTTGATCTCTCTAGTTGTTCCCGGACTTCATAGTGAGTAACCTTGTGGACTGAGTTGTGTCCCTTGGCGGATGGAATATTCTAGCGAACGTCAAGAAGTTCGAATGACCGCCTGGAGACCCAGCGTTTGAACGATCAGGAGTGCCATGCGAGATATTGTCACACTTATGCACTGCACTCCATGTATGTAACCGATGTACTTCAACGTCTTATAGTAAATGTGGTTCTAAACTGGCGGCAAGCTCGCTGGGGCAGACGTAGAACACTTGTGCCCCCGTTTGTGTTTGAGGACGAAGTGGCCTCTCACCGAAGCGCAAGGCGACCTTGGCATGTGCTGATATGCGATTGTAATTGATATAAGTGCTCTAGACTGTTTCACGATCTTAAGGGCATCCATGCCATGGGTAGCTGCCGGCTGTGTAATCAGTCCGTGTCCATAATTGGCTTGGCGTTCTAGGTCGTTTAGGACGTAAAAAATCAGGATGTGCCATAAAAAAGACTATCAACACAGAACTGCAACAAACGTTCACCGATGCTTGTTCGACGAGTACCGCAGGAGTGTGGACCGTCGAAGTCACGCTTGTCAGAACTTAGCCTACCTGCTTGAGCGTTCAATTCTCCAGGCCGCATTACAATGCCCGTGCACTGCGCAGTGCGCAGAAGGTTATTGAGCTGGTGATAAAAACAATCCTTGACTTCTTCTGGAGCACTGTCTGTTGAGGCATATGTTGCAACAGAAAGTAGACAGCGTTCGTGCTGGCCACTAACCGCACCGTCGAGTCTGACAACGCAACGACGGCTGTTGTCAGGTGTCCAGTAAAGCAGTACCTTCTCTGCGTAAGCCCTTAGGACGATTCTTGAGTCGTTGGGTGTCCAGACAGGCGCACATTGTGCACTTATAGTGAAGCAGTTGTGGGGGATGGAGGTTGTAGTACTGAGCTAGTATCCTGAATCCATATTCCAACAGAACAGCAGATATCGATGGCGAGAATCCCCAAAGTACGTGAATGAGCTGCTTGTTGGCCTGTTTGCCTTGGCGTTCCAACACTGAAGAGGATGAGTCTAAATGACGTCCACGGGAAGCAAGTGGGGTTTGTGTTCGTCAAGCAGTCATTACCTTAGTGTTTGGCCTACTGTCGTTCTGGCCACATCTGTCGCGAGCAGTAAATGAAGTAACTCTCTGGGGTGTACGTATATAAGATTGAGAGTCACCAAGTGAAGATTTATTTAGCAAATGAGAGGGAATAGAACATTGTTTTTGCTCGGTAGAATGACGGGATAGAGAATGTAGCCACTTTAACCTTAGCTGATGAGTTACAGTAACAAAAAGGGACAAAATTCATAGTTAATACGAGTCCATAATTGTTACAAGACACTTCCAGGCAGCACAAATCAAAGGAAGGCGTTGAATTGAGAAGAGTACCCAGCACCTTTGGTTCACTTGAAACCTAACCCTCAAGGTAGCGGGGCGAAGCGTGGAGTTCACAGTCCATTGGGAGATCAGGAATAGTGGTTCGGTTCACATACACTTCGGATGGAGTCCATTCGTCCAGGATGCCTAATACAGTCTACATGAGGTTGCAACGGAAGCCGCGTGACAGTACGATGATTCACTGGGGAAGACAGAACTGGTACACAGGATCTCTCTAGCCAGGGAGTTCAAGGCGGGGCTGCCGCGCTGTCTGGCTCTTGTTGCCGGAGGTTGGGGACCAAATTGCTTCATCCGCCCGGCATCTTGTGCAACCCAAACACAGGCGCAATTTGGTCATATTGTTGCCGACTGTCGGTGGTGCCACCCCAATTAAAGACTGTCGTTCATTTTGGAGTAACCCAATTGACGCAGTTATGCAGTTACTGGTGTACGCCTTATTTTATCAAAGATCCTCTGTTCACAAACATACAGTACTCGAACCAAAACTAAATCGCGAGGGTACGCGAAACGCCTATCAAACGGTTCAAATAACCGGGTCGTAACAGTCTGCGTCATCAGACCTAGCATTTCGATCAACATTTGTCAATATAAACAGGCAGTTTGTTGCTTATTTGTTACACCTGTATATGCTCCAGCAAGCAATAGTTCAGATGCCGTCAAGAACACCTTCAATGATACCCTCCTCTTTGATCCTCTGAAGCCAACTAAGCAATCCAATATCGTTGTGCTTGCTGGTGATGTGAACATACAGCTCAATCGTCTAACTCCAGACGATAACCAACTGGGCGATATGTTCGGTATCCGAGCGCAATGCACTGGCGATCGTCTGTTACAAATATCCGTATCCGGCGGACTCCACATCTCGAATAGCACACTACAGCATCAACGCCGGAAATGCGTCACATGGAAGGCACTCTTTCCAACTCAACCGTGGTGGCTACCGGTGGCACTACTACATTAAAGATGGTCTCACAATTCGGAGCAATTATCTGGATTCAGATAATGCAGTTATGTATCCTTTGTTTTACCATTTACTCAGAAATCATCCGTTTCCAAACATAAAGCACTCGAGCGAAAACAGAATGGCGAGGGTATACGAAACGCCTATCAAACAGCACTGACGGTTAAACTACCCGGGTCGTAACAGTAGAGTAGCCCATACGAGCACTAGATAAAAATAGTTATGCGAATCTCTTTTTAAGAAGTCTTTTTAAGAAGTTCAATGGAGCACTGTAGGTGTGGCAGACGTGAATTTCCGCTGATTCAGCAGAACTTATGAACAAACTGACTGAATCCCCTTGACTCCAAATGCAACAAGGACCGTCGTGAACTGAAATGTAAACTCACGAAAAGTCTGCGTAGGGACCGTGTGGCGTACTTCTCTCTGGAAACCAAAGAGATATTGGAAGACATTTTTATCAGTGACTAACCGGGTGCTGTTCTCCTCGATCTGTGATTGCACAGGCCGTTTACGAACTGTTAGTGAGACTATATGTGAAAACACATACGCAAATGCAAAGCCTGTCGCGGTGACTTGACGGATAAGCTGGGCACTTCGGGGAACAGTTCTACTGGCCTGAGCCAGCTTATTCAACTGCCGATGATGCAGATTGTGTGGTTAATCATGACACTCCGGACGGAAACCGAAGCTCGATGTATTGAAACGCAGCAAAGTCCCAAGTGCGGACCTACTTTCTCCACGACTTTTCCGATATGGTGACGGAATATTACTGTCTGAACTGACCGCGCTCTTCCGTTCCATATGTGAGACTGAAGAGGTTCCTCATGATAGATGCCTACCACCCGTTACTTCATCATTGCGACAACCACAAACGTATTGGACTTACCTCTATCTCATTCAAGAAGCTCATAATGCAACGGCTTCTAAACACACAGAGTGAACCATACAGGAGGAGAACAGGCAGGTTTTCGGCCTGGTCGATGATGTATCGGTCATACTTTCACTCTGCAACACGCATTGAAGCATCGGCATTCTTCCTCACCCAGCGATCAAAGCACTTTTGGACCTAAAGACTTTAGTTCGGTTGCCCGACAGGCCCTCTGTGTTATCTCCATATTCGGGAAGTCCCAGTTGAGTATGCCAATTTGCCGAAGTCACCGTATGTCCTTTCTGAATGCAGAGCGCGCATTTATAGGAAGCTATCTCGTATATTCTTTACTCTAAGTGGGGTTCTGCAGGAGTGTCCGATCTCCCTCATCATTTTCAGCTGCGATGGGCGTCATCCTGAATGGAGCGCTTAGACTTTTTGGATACTCTGGAGTGAAGATTCCACTAGATAATAGGCTGACTTGTGTTGAGTGTGCGGGCGACATCACACCACTTGGTTTTTTTTACAGAGAACATGCAGACCATGCTGAATGGGTTAAAGAATATGGCTATTCTGTCTGTTGTGCACTTTGCACATTGAAAGTGCAAAGTACTGCTACGCGTTTGGATTGACAATGACCCTGTCTTGTTACTGTGGGCAGATCACTGGAGACTGCTGATCGCTTCACCTACTTGAACAATTTCATCTCGTCAGCCCGTAGTATTGCTTACGAGGTGTCCACGAGGATGGTGAAAGCATTTATTGCTATCGCCACCATTCGCCTCTTGTAACGTCACAAAGACGCCCATGTCGTTCGACGGTAGAGGTTACGATGTGTGTGCGTTCAGTTTTGCTGTATGGACCAGAGACCTGCCACATTCTTGCGGAAGGTGCGTACAGACTCTCGGTATTCGATCACCGTTGTCTATGCCAGTTAGACTGTAGCCTTTTTTTCTTCGCTGTACACTCGCGCTTCGTGCACCCATATCAGGACTAACGGAAAGCCGAGTCGTCGCACCCACGGGTGTAGTTCAAAGCTGAGAATGTTTGACGACTGATTAATTGAGACGGGGTGAGCTATTGAAGTTAGTCGGTACACCTTCTGTGCCCATGGAAACCGATGATCTCCGTGGTAATTCGTATACCTGCGAGATTTGTCCATAGTTGGTGGACGCCGAAGACATCCACACGCTATACGGACTGCTTATTAGACGAACTGCGGACGCCTTTAGAGCTCATTATCTAGTTGGGACAATTGAAACCCTTTACCGATGAGATAACATGGACCGTTTCGTTGTGCCGTCAAAGAGGTTGTATGCATGTTGTAGAAGACCAGGCTGTTACACTTGAACTCAACACAATGTGGCAGTACTACCGCTTCTTTGTAACTGGCTATTAGCCAGAGCAATTTCACTCATTCCGCAATCAACCCTCGGTGGAATGCCGTTCTCCGGCCCGTAGCCTGGGAACGTGCCTGGTGGCGTTGAGCTAACTCATGCGATTATCCAGGTACCGTTGTCAGATAGGACCACCCAGATGCCACGCACGACCTTATAAGGACTATTGAGGATAGCGAGAATCGTAAGCACTGAACAAAATGGAGCAGACTCAATACCTTAGGTTTCTCATAACAGAGGATCTCATAGCGTTTTTTGGCAGCTAGAAGCGGGAGTAGGACGTCGTTAATGCTTGGCGCTCTGTTACTGCGTTACTTAGCGTACATGTGACCATGTTCAATAACATTTACCCACCCAGAGCCCATATATGCTTGGGGGCACGAAGGTGCCAGAAACGTCTGAAGGTGTTCCATTAACGTTTGGAGGAATAAGTAACAAGTCGTACGAAGGATGGTCGAAAAAATTCAACTTTGTCATTCTGCTTGAAAAAGAGTCAGAGAGAATCTCTGGGGTGGAAGTAAAGTCGTTATTCAACTCAAGCATCAGTTCGCTTACATTATAGTAGTTGGGGGAGGTTACGTCGAGCACTTCTCGTATAGTATGACTGACAACTTAAACATGCGCTCATGGGGAGTGATGGCAGCAGGTTGTGTGGCTGAGCTCAGTCGGCAGCTCGGCGATTATTATTAACCTCTCTTCGAGATCCTTTTGTAGGTGAACTGCTATCCGTTAATCCTCTCCTCACTTTTCTCCGTTGTTTCAGGTTAGAAGATTTTCACTGTAGACTGCCATCATTATTCCTGTTTCTTATTGGTAATCATGTGGGTCACATTCTACTTTTCGTCTCTTTATTAGGAGGTTTAATTTCTTCTTTCATTGATGCCGTCTGCAGATATATGTACAATCAATAATGTTGGTAGTGGGTGTAAACTGTTGGGAAAAGCACTTTCTCAAGTTCGCTATTTCTCAAGGGAAATGGATGCTTCTATTTTGAAAACTTGAATGCTAGCCATTATCCTGGAAAATTCGAGTTTCGTGCTTGCTTCCAATTGGTCCGCCGAGTGTCCTAGGAGCAAGGCCGCCGAAAACCTATAAATACAGCCGTCGTGAACCACTGTTTTGCCTTCGGGCTGAGCAGCAAATAAAGCATGTTTGAAGGCCGTCTTTTCCCTTTCTTGTTAGGGGGTTCTAAGTTGCGACAGTTGGGTTCGCGCACTTGCGTTCAGATCATTCGTGTCGTTTGCGATATCATTGCTTTTCGTTCGCGATCGGGGTACTGCTCGCAGTCTTTGTGTTTGTTCTTGCTTTCCTCTCTCAGGGGTCGTAACATAAACCTATCACAATGTGATGACAGGTTTGGGTTCGCTAGCATATCTTTAGTACGCGTTGAAATGTAAAGCTTTCTTTCATCGCTACGACATTGGGCACCCTCGGAAGTCAACTGGCGTAAGAAACTAGCTGATTCCTAGTTTGCGGTATGACTTCCTGAAAACTACTAAATCGTTTGTGCGTATGCGCCACTGACTATTATTTACTCATTGATTTATATAATACCGACAGTGAAGATCCGAAGAAGTTATTTGTTGTAACATCCACCTCTGTTAAAAACAGCGAAGTCCATATTCTTGCTGTTCTCGCTCTCTTGTCTGTGTATTAGATTTTCCCTCAGGGTCTGTTAGCCCTACGGATTGTTATCCTTTTTTCATTTTCGCTAGACTCCATCGGCGATTGATCTTTAAAAGTGTTCTACTTATAAGTAGTTTGGAGGGCTTTATTAGTTTGGAAGAGGACTAGTTGTTTCAAGGGAAACCCTGCGTGTTCTCCCCGATTGTTTGTATGATGCAATGCTATAAGTAGTCTGACAGTGTCCATTCCGTGGGCGACACGACTCGTCTTATCGATGGAAGTGTTCTGTGGTGCGAAACAAGTTGTTATTACGGGGAACCTGATTTATTTTCGTTATTGATCTACAGATTATTGATCTGTTTCAGATCAACTCGCACTTAGTGGTGCTTTGCTAACTATGTTTTTGCTGGGGATATAGTTAGGGCTCAGTTCACCGGAATAAACGTTCCTACGCCTGACAACTATGTCATTGTTATCACTTGAACTCAGATCACTTGAGTTTTGTCTTGAAAAATTGCGGTGCTAGCGCCTACTTTTTTGCTTACTGTTTCGTGGTATCCGTGGCTGCTGTTTAGAAATTACTTTTCTTAGGTCCGTCATATGTAATCCATCAAACGACCTGGGGGTTGATTGCCAGGCATGGCTCCGCTGCTCAGCTAGTAGAGCGCTTGTCGCGTTTGAGATGCTATTTTTGTCGTTGGTTTGAACCCAGCCGAATTCCTGCTTTTTCGCAATTAGGTCTCTTCTAACTTCCCAAACCTGCTCTACTGCTGGTTGGTAATTACCTTTTTATCGTGTGCCACCTGTATAGTCTAACAAATCCGTCAGTAACCTAGGCCTCAGTACAGCTGGTAATTTTCATCGAACGGTTTATTAAAATCTTGGCTTTCGTCAACCAGCCGACTTATTCAGCCGATTTCCCCCTCTCTACCCTAGTCGATGTATGTAAACTGACAAAGACATCTTTGAAAAAGTTTTTGTGGTGTAATTCATCCTCGTCGCTTTCAATTCTTCCTTTTTAGACAGCACATTGTAGTGTTTGAAGACCACGCAAAATGCCTGTTAGTGAACAGATCAAGTATGTTTTTAATTGGTCATACGTTTGGTTTCCCCTTAATAGCCCACCTAAAACACACAAAGGGAAAAAGATCTTGGAGTCAAAGGCCCCGAAGATAGTGGAGAACGATAAGAAAACACTGGTACTGAAAGGCGGGCACACCAGTCAGCTGGTCAATGATTTTCTCAACGATTTGGTATGAACACTGACGATCTGTTTCGCAATTTGTGTCGGTTTCAGTGCTCGCTTAAGAATCCTCTGATTTTTAAACTGAAGTGGCACAATCCAATCCTACCTTTCGAGGATATATCATTTGTCGTAAGATTTCTATGTTCACCGCTACTCCGTTTGTACAATTTTTCAGGAGAAAATGTGCCGCAAGTACGATTGTTCCTTGTTTGTAATCGGATTGCATTCGAAAAAGCGTCCACACAATATTGTCGTCGGTCGCTTGCACGATGGCGAATTACTTGATATGTTCGAGCTCGGTATCCAACATTATATCGGTCTTCTCCAGGTTTTTTTCCATATTGAACTTCCTTACGCACTTCGTTTAGGACAGTCCGGGTGTATCTGGTGCGAAGCCGCTGTTGCTGTTCTCCGGTGAGGTTTTTGAGGAACAGAAAAAATACGTCATGCTCAAATCTTTGTTTGTCGGTAAACGAATCTACTTTAGGTTTCTCATGACTTCAGATTTATTTCGAGGTCCAACAGTGGATGGTGTTAGAAGTCTTGGCATTGAGCACATGATCCAAGTTGCAATGACTTCTGAGGACAGGATCCTACTACGTGTGAGACGCATTTTAATACGTCCACTTGAGAAACCGAGCGGCGGCAGTTCAGAAGAATTGGACAAGCAAACTAAGCCTCTGCGAACCCCTTGGGGCATACCCGTTCAGCTAAGCTTGGAAGACACCGGCCCTTCAGTGGATTTTGACCTGCGCCGTGTTACCATTCCATCAGAAGTGAGTTATTTTTTGAAGGCGTCTACGCGTCATAATTGTTACATCTTAAATGCCATTGGAGAAACACGTCAGATGCGTGTCTTTAGTTTCTTAACTTCAAAACATGCTAAAAGTCCCTGGGCACGGTCTGTAGGTAAGAATTTAGATTGGAGATCTTGCGACCATTTCTTGAATAAAAAGTGACTCATCATCGTCATAGACAGCAATACATCAGTGGTTCACACTAATGCTTAACTGCCACACAACCATTAAGAAAAAGCAAACCCTATATAGAAAGAGAGAAGAAAAAAAAGGGACGGGAAGGGACCTAACTACTGAAAATGACTACGTTCATATTCAAACATTCAGCATCAAGGTGCCTACACCCTGCAAACAAACAACCGAACTGCAAGTGAGAGTAAGGCGTTATAAGCTTTCACTGCCTCGCGTGATTAAATGTGACTGGTCCATTGACTTAACTGGGTTGCATTGTCTTGAGTAGTTAACTTAGTTGCATTGTAGTCCAAATATTTAGGCCGGCACAACGATCCCATTTGTATGGTGATTGAGGTGCTTAAACTTTGGGTTACTGTTGTATGACCGTACATTTAACTGTTACCTTCGTATGCTCAACCACTGGTTGCTGCCACTTGAAGTCTGAAGTCATATGAGCTTGGTGCTATCAGGTTACCTAGGTACGGACGCTTGCTTTCTAGATGGTTCACTAACTGTTAATTTGACCATTACTACAACTTGGACGACTTTTTTTTGTAAAAAGATAAGAATCGCTGGAAAAAATGAGAGGTTATTGCACTGCCGGTGATTCCTATAGTTGAACTACGGGAGGAGATGTACAGGGCGGTCATCCTTCATTATTGTGATGTATTGCCATGCGCAGTAAATGAACAAACGTTTGCCAAAACTAAAAATTATCCACCCGAAGCAGGCGTATTTGCGTGTTTAAGGCCACATTTCCAAAAAAGTAATGAATAGTTTGTAGTCGTTTTCTGAAAATTGGACTGTTGCTATCGTGCAGTCTACTACAGTGGCAGCTTTAGTGTTTACCGGAGAAAGTGGCTAGTTCCAGACAGTTGGTCCCAGTGACCACCATCCATGTGGTGGTTGTACAATTACTGCCGTGTTCACTGGTAATAGAACGCACACGGATTGGTGTCAGGACGGCAGGTTAGTGAAAATTCGGTAACCACGTCACTCAACGCGCCCCGCGAAACCATTCGGAATACCACCGCAAGCGCAATCAATCATCGTTATGATAGCATGAGTTCACCAGGAAGGAGATTATGCTTTAAAATTAGTTGGAAATGTGAGAAGACTAGCGAACCGTCTGCTCATCTATTCATTAAGAGTATTGTGATGTAACAACCGTTGAGAGTGTGAGCTACAATAAAGCCACTCAATTCTCAAGCAAGTTACAACTTCCTGAGTCTAGAACCTGACCTCATTGGTGGATTTCTGCAAAGCGTGCACAGGTAGCAGAGTTTTCTTTTTTTGATAGTCGTGTACATAAAGCGTAGGTATGCTTCGAGGTACTGTGATCTATTTTCTGTCAAACTGGTCAACGACGTGTGAAGCACGTGATGAATGATGCATAGGCAAACAATGGGCAAGGTCAAAGACGAATAAGTAACTAAACATGCACGTGGTACTCAATTGTCAGTCTTGTGTGTATGATTACATAATTGTGATTAACAACATGAGTAGCGGTGGGGGATCTATTTTCTATCCAGGGAGTAAACAGGTAACTTATATTTTTGGCGAACATTTGGTTACTTTCTAAAGGGTCCAAATTTGGCCAGTATTTTGTTTCTTCTTCTGCATTGCCTGTTTTCACACCTCTTCTCGTTAACGCGTGTGGCACCGACCAGTTGAATGTTCAGAAGGGGATTCGTAGATGCGATAAGTAGGGGAGGGTTTCAGAGGGATTAATCGGTTAAGCTTAGTCGGTTGGGTGAGAAACTTTTGGCCATGCTAGAGCATTAACCCAGACCGTCAGGTAAACACCGATTTGAATGGTTTCGTATGTTAGTCCCCTGAAAAATTGAACAGGTTAGAGAGAACGAACGTCGAAGTTCCTATTATGGATATTACAATCGTGTACTAGCAGCTTCGGTGGATCAAATCACTTCTGTCGGCTCGATACAGCTGCACATGGTCTAACACGTGGCTACGTCATACTACCTACTACGCTATTTGTACAATACTTGCAAAATAAAAACCCTCCAATGCAGCGCCTTTTACATTTCATGAAGGTGTTTAACTGTGTAGGTGCATAGCGAAGCCTTCCTACAGTAACCATCCCCAGGCACCTAAAAGTGATCGCTTTAAGGAAGTTTAGTTGAAGAAAACCCACACCAAACGTCCAAAGAAACCGGTCATTCTTACTCTTCGTAAACGCTGTTTACAATTAACAGTTACCTACCTAGTGTTCACTGTCATCCCGACGAAAAACTGGTTCCACAGCGATTACCATAGCTTCACTGATCGAAATGCCGTTACCCTCAATCGATTATTCCTCCAGGTGGTCACAACGTGATCATAAACGTACACTCCTAAAAGAGGAAAGAAATTTTGCCGTTTTGCGTGACTCTCGTGGTCGAAGCCTGCATGCTTAGACACCGTGGGCAAACCCTTATGAAATGCGTTCGCTACTGCTGAGATTGTTTAATCTCATTTCCGAAGGAATTCACAATATCATAAGCATGATTTGACAGCATAAGCTGAAGCTTTTTTATGTGCTATTACCATCTACTGCACGAATACACCTATAATTATGTGACTGATGAGCAAGATATGTCAGCCCGTTTGTCAATCTTATTAGCTGGTACCATCAAATCCATCACGGACATTGCATAACACAGCGATTGCTTCCTGTATCAGCTTGAAACCTTGGATGACTCCTGAGGCTGAAGGTAAAACAGTTGATGCCACTTTTCTACTGCAATTACAAAACTTCTATATGTCGGTTTTGTGGCCACTTTTATGGATGCAGTTGTTTCAAAGTTTCAGATATCGCTTACGTTGCCAAAATCGATCTGTGTGTAAACGAACGGATAAAACACATTCCACTTCACTTAGTATCCGGATTTTGGCCATATTGGTCGCTGTGAGGTGGTCGTAGTTGCCAAACAGCTGATCGTTGTAGAATAGGGCCATATAACAGAAACTCCATGAGACCAAACTAAAGCGGTCGCTGATGGGAGGTATAACAGAGTAAATTATGACTTATGCCTGCAGACGGCGACAAGAGAAGGAAGAGGACTGGTGTCCAGATCAAAGATTTACTCGTTTTATAACTGAGGTGAGATAGGTGGAATGGGAGAATCAGTGGTTTATACCTATGAGAATG
The DNA here is from genome assembly GCA_008508345.1 of Paragonimus westermani. Taxonomy (NCBI): domain Eukaryota; kingdom Metazoa; phylum Platyhelminthes; class Trematoda; order Plagiorchiida; family Troglotrematidae; genus Paragonimus; species Paragonimus westermani. The sequence continues at coordinate 26,362 of QNGE01002709.1, forward strand.
TGAGCACAAATGAATGTACAAGTATAGACAACAAAACAATCCAAAGTGACTTCTTGATAGACGGTAGTCGTCCCTATGAGGTTGCTGATAGATTTTACAGCATGTTCAGCCTCAAAAGTGTGAATTCTTTAAATACAACTTATTTGAATCTCTGCTGTTAAAGGTTCATCTGATGGAAGTTTTGTTTCGCGGATTGTTTTGCTGAACGTACATCGCCCGCTTAAGTAACACGCGCAAAACACATCGTCTAGATTTCTTCCTTTACGTTAGCGGACTTGCCATTCGAGTAAATCGATTGCCTACAGATAATCACGCGGTTGGATGTATTCAGACCTTTAGGCTAACAAATCGGCATTCTGGATATGCAGGATTTTCGTTGTGACGAGTATATTGATTCGCAAAGACAGGTGATGCCAGACAGCTAGAAGCGGTAGTTTTGTCAGTCGGTGATTGCCGACAGTTGTTACACACGGTGTACTGTAGTTGGCTGATATCTGTTTGCAGTGTAGTGACAGCTTCCGGCCGATTACAATTTTGCCCTGGAGGATATGCACGAGATTAGACTATATGCCAGACGTCCATGTACCACGTCAGTCCTGGTTATTGTGCATGGGCAGCCGGTGCATTACGCAACGACTTGCGTGGCCAGCTGAGTCATTGAAAGAATTTGCCTATGCTGGCAGAGCACCGTTTTTTGAAGAATTCGAGTGTCGTTTGCAATAGTCCTATAAATAGTGAGGTCTGTGCAAATAAGCTGGATACTAGTATTCCACGGGTGTGCGAGTAGGTCCGACAAAAAATTCAATGACGTACATCGCGTATAGTCACAGCTTTGCTGAAGTTTTCAAATGAGAAGTGTAGCGTTGTTTATCAGGTTTGTTGTGAGATTTAATAAGATGGCAACGCTATGGAATGATCACGACGTAAACATGCCGCCTTAGAGTTACAGCAAAGAAATGAGGCTATCGTGCACAATGAGAGCATGGCTCATTATTGAATGAAACTCACTTAATAGGATACCGTTGCACTCGTTCCGTTTGCAACGTCTCGAAGTAGAACTTACAACACTATTATGAGATGTTTACTTAAATCGACGCTTCACGACCAACCTCGTGCCATCACAGTGAGACTGGACCTTGACGTGGTGTGATGGCTTGCGCATCTTGATGAACTTTTGGACTAAACTGGACGGTGTGGTGACCACACCAACAGAGTTACTCATACCAAGCAGGCCAATGGGTAGAGGTCTGACAAACCACCGTCTCCTGGTCCTCCAGGTTGGGGGTTGGAAGATAGTTGGCATCTCTTCCCGAGGAACGTACCATTTCTGGCACACCGCCACCCACTCGCTGCCTTATGGTACAGGCTTTTGAGCCAAAGACTTTGGTTGAGAACCCTAATCGTTCTCCTGTCTAGGCCTGGGCGTCCTGGCAGTATCTCAGTCCACACACAACCATGAATCCTCGTACCATCAGTTAGAAGTTGTCAGATTGAAACTAGCACTAGACTTTCGTTTCACGAAACACTCTGTTACCAATTTGGTAGGCACTTTGATCCGCTTGGCTAAGAAATTTACAAACGGATAAGGTTCTCTGTAACCTATCAACCTTGAAAAACGCGGCACTGGTTACGGCTTACGGTACTTTCACCATTCAAGATACAAACAGGAATAATAAACTCGACGGTTACTAAATGTGACAATGTCAGCATTTCCGTGGAAGTGGACTAAAATAGTCCACAGCTAACCTTTTATGGTCCACGTGCTGGAACCGTTATCATCATCGATCACAGTAATACGCCAGTGATGTGCATCAGTGCTTCACTATCAGTCTAGATCTAAAAGAAAAACTTAACTTTTGAGACTTTGATATCTAAACTGAAGTGGTCAACACCGAAACCTATACGCTGTACACAAGGAAGCCCGGATTGCAAATGAGAATTGAACAGCTCCGTCGTGGGTTGCATCACCGTGCTACGTTAATTCAGTACTTCAACTAAACGGTACTCTTGCCACGGAACCTGATTATCCAAGTATCCCCAACCGGAGATTGGGTGCATGTTGTGAGCGTCTTAAAAACACTGGATCAGCTATCGAATAATGGGACGTTCCGATAAAGCTCGGATTTCCCGCATTGAGATAAACCAAACAGCAACACTATCCTGAAGGGTAACGCGTCTGAGCTCGCTAATCGCTCCTAGATTAAACCAGGTAACGCGTGCAAAAAATAGCTGTTCAGATGTCGAACGCGTCACGGGATGAAAAATACGCATATATTTATATATATTCCTAAATCGAAAGGTTAGGGAGCAATTACATAATGTTAGCCAAGGTTACCGAGTAACTGACCACTGGGGCAGATCAGAGAAAAGACCTCCTTGGAACTGTTCTACCCATTCTTATTGGCCAAAATGGTTTTCCGTAAGAATGTAGCCCTTCTGGAGGGAACAATAGGGTTTCCAGACGTTGCGATACAAATCTTCCATCTTAGAGAGTGACTGCAGCTTACGGTTCGTAACTCGGTAGTGACCGCTTTTATGTTCCTCCGCTAAATCGTCAGTCCGCCACTTCATGTTTTGTCCCAGGGGTAACGGTTCAGCCAAGCGTACACAACATAGTCGGCATTCTTGATAAATGGCGCGGCTGTCTACCAATCTGCTCTCTTGGACTAGAAAGTGCGATACGTATGCATATGGTGACTCGTTTGTCTGCTCGATCAACAGGTTGGTGGTTAACCTTCGAAATCGTTTTAAGAATTTGCGTAGCCTTATTCAGGCTTATTGCGTGCGTGGCGAATGCGTATTCCTCTGTAAACGCGTATATATAACAAGACTTTAAAATTATGACGTGAATGTCTACCCCTCGTTCGCTTTTAACACGGGGTAGGCTGAATTGACGTGTTTTTGGTTTCAAAGACATTGAACATTTGAATTAATAGAACCATGCGAGGCTGTGAAAAAGTTAGCATTCTCAAACTATGTACGTAAATCCTCTCCCACAGAATGGAAAGCCATTTGTTTAACTCTCAATGTAAGTTAATTGCCGATGTTTCATAGCACCACATTCAATGGTTTATTTGTTCGTTCAGGACAAATGGAAGCGAGCCCACCGCGTCCCTCCTGAAACACGAATGGCTAAGAAGGTCCCCAAGAATCGTCATGTGGATGTATTCGGCAGTCGCATCGGTCGTGTGCACGTGGGTAAAACAGAAAAGTTGGAAATATTACGTCCTGGAGCCTCCCTACGAACCGCTCTTACAGGACGTCGAAAACGGGGATATGAGCGACGACAGAATTCTGCCAAAGTTCATACAAGTAGAAAAGCTCCCAAGAAACGCCGGAAATTGTCAGACAGTTTGTGACACCAATGTTGTGAATATACAACTACTATTTCACAGTGCGCCAGTATGTAGTCCTTCAAGGTCGTCAACTGCGGTTGTGCTCTGTTAAAATCTTTTGAGGGCATCGCCAACTGAGTTATCGAACTTTACTCGCTTTGGGATTTTCGGGTGTTTATCAGATTTTATACTCGGTTCGAAGAGCCGAATATTGCTTCTAATTATCGCATTCAGTGGCTGGTTCCGGCCTGGCAAAGATTTGACAGGCCGTGTCGGATTAAATTTAGATAAGAGTAAACACTCGGCATTTTTCCAGTTGGAACTGGTGATGGTGTTCGTAGCCCGGATTGATGATTTGGGTATTCTGTTTTCTCCGAGCTTGACATTTAAGTTGTAGATATTTCATCATGTCTAAGCGCCTAAACAGCGGTATCGTACCAAGAGCCTGAAAACGCAAAATTGCCAACTGAGTGGCGTTTTAGCAGTTAGAAGTGAACAGCTTAGAACACAAAATCAGCAGTTATGTTACGTCGCCCGTAAAACTTCCATATCCGTTTGAGTAACCAGAAAGTCTTGCTTCCGACTCGCAACCTTTATTCTGAAACCATGAACCAGATTAGCGCGTTGAGTGCCAGGACAGGGCGGGTTGGATCGTAGAGCGTGTGTCGAGAACAGGTAGCTTGAAGCTTCGTCGACCATCCAATCGTTAATGTCATAGACAGCAATACATCAGTGATTCACACTAATGCTTAATTGCCAAACAACCATCAAGAAAAAGCAAACTCTATATAGGAAAGGAAAGAAGAAGAGGACGGGAATGGACCAAACTACTGAAAATGACTACGTCCATATTCAAACATGCAGCTCGGTATCCAACATTATATCGGTCTTCTCCAGGTTTTTTTCCATATTGAACTTCCTTACGCACTTCGTTTAGGACAGTCCGGGTGTATCTGGTGCGAAGCCGCTGTTGCTGTTCTCCGGTGAGGTTTTTGAGGAACAGAAAAAATACGTCATGCTCAAATCTTTGTTTGTCGGTAAACGAATCTACTTTAGGTTTCTCATGACTTCAGATTTATTTCGAGGTCCAACAGTGGATGGTGTTAGAAGTCTTGGCATTGAGCACATGATCCAAGTTGCAATGACTTCTGAGGACAGGATCCTACTACGTGTGAGACGCATTTTAATACGTCCACTTGAGAAACCGAGCGGCGGCAGTTCAGAAGAATTGGACAAGCAAACTAAGCCTCTGCGAACCCCTTGGGGCATACCCGTTCAGCTAAGCTTGGAAGACACCGGCCCTTCAGTGGATTTTGACCTGCGCCGTGTTACCATTCCATCAGAAGTGAGTTATTTTTTGAAGGCGTCTACGCGTCATAATTGTTACATCTTAAATGCCATTGGAGAAACACGTCAGATGCGTGTCTTTAGTTTCTTAACTTCAAAACATGCTAAAAGTCCCTGGGCACGGTCTGTAGGTAAGAATTTAGATTGGAGATCTTGCGACCATTTCTTGAATAAAAAGTGACTCATCATCGTCATAGACAGCAATACATCAGTGGTTCACACTAATGCTTAACTGCCACACAACCATTAAGAAAAAGCAAACCCTATATAGAAAGAGAGAAGAAAAAAAAGGGACGGGAAGGGACCTAACTACTGAAAATGACTACGTTCATATTCAAACATTCAGCATCAAGGTGCCTACACCCTGCAAACAAACAACCGAACTGCAAGTGAGAGTAAGGCGTTATAAGCTTTCACTGCCTCGCGTGATTAAATGTGACTGGTCCATTGACTTAACTGGGTTGCATTGTCTTGAGTAGTTAACTTAGTTGCATTGTAGTCCAAATATTTAGGCCGGCACAACGATCCCATTTGTATGGTGATTGAGGTGCTTAAACTTTGGGTTACTGTTGTATGACCGTACATTTAACTGTTACCTTCGTATGCTCAACCACTGGTTGCTGCCACTTGAAGTCTGAAGTCATATGAGCTTGGTGCTATCAGGTTACCTAGGTACGGACGCTTGCTTTCTAGATGGTTCACTAACTGTTAATTTGACCATTACTACAACTTGGACGACTTTTTTTTGTAAAAAGATAAGAATCGCTGGAAAAAATGAGAGGTTATTGCACTGCCGGTGATTCCTATAGTTGAACTACGGGAGGAGATGTACAGGGCGGTCATCCTTCATTATTGTGATGTATTGCCATGCGCAGTAAATGAACAAACGTTTGCCAAAACTAAAAATTATCCACCCGAAGCAGGCGTATTTGCGTGTTTAAGGCCACATTTCCAAAAAAGTAATGAATAGTTTGTAGTCGTTTTCTGAAAATTGGACTGTTGCTATCGTGCAGTCTACTACAGTGGCAGCTTTAGTGTTTACCGGAGAAAGTGGCTAGTTCCAGACAGTTGGTCCCAGTGACCACCATCCATGTGGTGGTTGTACAATTACTGCCGTGTTCACTGGTAATAGAACGCACACGGATTGGTGTCAGGACGGCAGGTTAGTGAAAATTCGGTAACCACGTCACTCAACGCGCCCCGCGAAACCATTCGGAATACCACCGCAAGCGCAATCAATCATCGTTATGATAGCATGAGTTCACCAGGAAGGAGATTATGCTTTAAAATTAGTTGGAAATGTGAGAAGACTAGCGAACCGTCTGCTCATCTATTTCGTTCCTTACGCCTCCGCCGCCACTGATGCAGCTTCCCAGGTATACAAACCGGCTAACAACATACACGACTATGATATCTAACATCAAATCTATGTGATCACAGCAATCCTGCAGAAATACTTTACATTTTGAGGCTGCAAAGCGCATTCCGAAGTATTTGGCAGGACGTGAAATAGCGTCTAGCATTGTTTGTGCTGCCTGAAAGTTGTCAAACAGTAACATCTTGTCGTCAGCGTAATCAAGATCACTCAGTCTTTCACCAGGTAGGAGGTCCACGCCGGCATCTTGTGAGTGCCGCAGACAATTCTCTATTAGTTCGACTATCATAAAATTAGACAAAAATGGTGACAGCCTTGACGTACGCCGCTCATGGTGCTGAAGCTGTCAGACAGCTCACCGTAAACCCTAACCTGAGCTGAAGTATGGGAATAAAGTGCCGACAGTATGTTCACCTACTTAATCGGCACACCTCTGCGTTTGAGCCACTCTAAAAGTGCAGATCGATCCACTGAATCGAACGCACCTTTATAGTCGAGAAACAGCAATTGTTCGCCGGCGGTATACATGACGCTGCTCCAAAATTTGACGAGGAGTAAAAATGTGATTTATACATCCCCACCCGGAGCGAAATCCTGCCTGTTCTTCCCTAATGTTTACCTCCCGAGCTGCAGTGAGTCGGTGAAGTATAATGGATGCTAGAACCCTAGAAATGACTGGGGTCAAACTAATTCCTCTGTGGTTTTCACAATAGCCCCTTATACCTTTCTTGAATATAGGAACTATTATCGA
>QNGE01002709.1:40692-53072 GCA_008508345.1 Paragonimus westermani
CTCGCGGTCCACGGACAGATCTGTCGACAAGTTGCTACCCAAGTAGCAAAAATCCCCGCAGCCATTCACAGTGTCTCCAGCGATGCGAATTTCGGGTGGAGGTACACAAGCAGCACCTCCACCAGGAGAAGGCTGAAAGAAGGAAAACATCTTACCTGTGTTGATGTCCAATCCGAACTTTGATGCTGCCGAAGCGAAGGCTGTAGCCAGACGTTGCAGCCCTTCTTCACTGTGTGCTAGCAATGCGCTGTCATCTGCGAACAGAAGCATGCGCATCGTTTAGATGTGTAGCCAGGTTGGAGCGTCGAAACATCGGATATTCAACAGCTGCCCGTCCGTCAGGTACTCTTCCTCAACACCATCGTCTTCAGAGTTCTGAAAAGCAACTGTTACCATGGCAGTCGAATATAAGTTAAATAGGGCTGTGGCCAGAACACAACCCTGCTTCATGCCAGTGACGATGTCAAAATCATCAAAGTTCGATCCACACGATAACACCTTCGCAAGCGCCTTGCCCGCACAACTCAGAAGATTTATACCCCGGTAGCTGTCGGCGCACTGCTTGCTACCCTTGCCTTTGAACAAGGGTACGATAAGAGCGTCCGTGAAGTCTTGCGGCATCGCCTCTTGTTCGCGGATAGAGTGAATCAGCTGGAGCAAAGCGCGTTCCAACGCCGGCCAGCCATTCTTCAGGATCCCACCTGGCAGCCCATCCTCGCCCGCAGCCTTCCCGTTGCGCAGATGACCAGTCACCCTCTGCAACTCCAGCAAATCTACGTCGAGGGCAAGTGAAGATTTGATGTCCTGTTGCGGCAAACTGTTCGCAGTCACCTAATCACTTGTAGCAGGGCGGTTTAGCAGGCTGCCGAAGTGTTTGCGCCGTACTTTCATGATGTCCTCCAGCCGGGTGCAAGAATATCCTGTGTCCACGTCTACCAGTGCTTTAGTAGACTGGATACATTGACTGAAGATCGCCTTAAGCGAATCGTAGAACTCTGTGTTGCTGACGATCTGCGAACCCCTGCATCCGCTGGCCTTGCTTCCTCCACCAATTGTCCTTAATTCCGCGAACACGCTCGGCCAGTTGACGGCGGATACCCTGGAACCTTCGCTCCATTGGCTGGGTCCGTTGTGGATGTGGCGAACGCGGCATTCTTCTCTCATACCAACTTGGAGATAGCCACGTTGTTTTCATCAAACCAATTCAGGTGCTTCTTGCACTCCACACTGATCGACTCAGTATTTGCTGCCGTGATTTGTTCCTTGAATTGTTGTCACATACTCTCGGGGGTAGTGGATACAGAAGCATTTTGCAGACGAGCGACGACTGCACGTTGAAAGGTAGCCTTCGTCTTTCAGTTCTCCATCCTTCTGACATCCAACTTCGGCCGTTGTCCGAAAGATTTACAGTACATGAATAAACGATTTGGTCCTGACCAGCCTATGATCTATGCTACATTCAGCGCGGCGCATCACCCGCGTGATGCGTACCTCACGAGTATCGCGCTGCCGCACAATCACGTAGTCAAGCTGGTGGTGGTGACCGCTTTGTGGATGAGTCTACGTCGTGATGTTGTTCACATCCAGCTGGAATCGGGTGTTCGTGATAGCCAGCTCGTGAGTAGCACACAGGTGCAGCAGACGATCACCGTTCTCGTTGACTGAACTAATGCCACAGGGTCCGAGGACTCCCGGCCAAGCTACCGAGTAGCGCCCAACTCGAGCGTTCAAGTCACCCAGAACAAACAGTCGGTCATTCCCCGGCGCCGACCGGATTGTGGCAGACAACTGACCATAGAACTGGTCCTTTGTATTATCAGTGAGACACATAGTTGGACTATAAACACTAATAAATGTATACCACTTACTTTGACCGAGTCGCAGGCACATGAACATGATTCGAGGGCTGGTGCCGTGCGGTTTGCCCATCATCTAAGCATTGATGCAGTCAACAACTGAAAAAGAGACACCATGCTCCCGAACACCGTTTGCCGGGTAACGTATCCAGTCGAAGATGTACCCAGCACCTGCTTCCCGCAACTTACCTTGGTCCGCTAAAGGCTGCCACGTCACTTCCATATCGACGCAGTTCCATAGCGATCAGGGCGGTGCGCCGTTCCGGTCGTTCTGTGGCGCTGCATCGGTCCAGCAGCGTACGCACGTTCCATGTCCTAATGGTGAGCGTTTTGTCTCCCCGGGCCTGTCTCAAGTTGGTCTTCTGGGCACTGAAACCTGATTGAGCATTATCTGCTCGGGGGTTCGTGGTCGACGGGGAGTATAAGGGTGTGTCTGGCAGTAGCATATTTTCGCCTATCTACCCTGCCATGTGCAGCAGATAGGGTGACCCGGTTTATCTTGCACGACAGCCGATGCAGTGTGGTATTTGATTTCTTTTCTACTTTCATTGTTTGTATGGGTTTTGGATACTGCCAGGACGTCCAGACCTGTGCAGGAGAGCTATTAGGGCTCACAACCAAAGCCTTTGGTTAAAAAGCCTGTACCTCAAGGCAGCAGATGACTCCCACACACATGCAAACACAACAGCATCAACCATCTAGGAGAGGATCGACAGCCATATCGAAAGAGATCCAGTACATTCATAGGAACAGTAATACTGTACAGACGATCCTAGAAGACAGACACAGTCAGTTCAGGCAAAAACAAGCATCTTGTCCAACGAAACCACAACACACGGTCATCATGCACAACGAACGCATCTGCTTTTCGTCTGGCCAATCTGACAAGGTGGAACCACCAAGGACCGAAGTCCCAGTCAGCACAGCCCGCCGGATCACAACAGCACACAAGCCTGACCACCACGCCAAGGTAGCAGAAAACGTCAGGCAAGCACACACGCAAGTGTCCACGCAAACATAAACACACAAATCAAACGTCATAATAATCGCCACACAAACCGCCATACCAATAGCGTAAACACATCAGTGCTATGAAATGCAAAACAGCCAGAACACAATTACGCCAAATTACACGACAACAGCACACAAAACAACTCAACAAACAAACATCTGTGACATCAACAAAAAGTTACACTCAAAGTACGACCCATGTCTGGCTACACGCATCACACGTGCGCCCGGTACAGCAAAACATCATTACTCATACAAACAAAACACCAACCCCAAAAAACATGCCATCAAACAGTAACAACTCAGTCAGGATGACGGAAACCGGCAACACACGACTACCGTATGAGACAAAGACTATAATATAATAGTAACAATAACAACAAACAACGTGGGCATAGGCGTCAAACCGTGCTAACACACCAATTACAGAAAGACCAACACTAACTGTAGCAAAGTAGACCCCGCCACAAAACATCATCCATGATAACTCCTTCCGTCAATAGACGTCCGCGTGCACACACACAATAGCATATGAAACAAGGTAGCCAGCCAATAAATTTAACAAAAAGAAGGGGAAATAGCCGATTAGTAAGTCGTATATTGCAATTCGTAACCAGTTCATAACATATCTGATCCGGTTAATAGGGTTCGTTGACGTTGACGTTATTCGAGCTATTTATTCTCGAAATGAAGATAATCAATTAGGAAAAGCGATGAATTCCATAAGGAGACAATCTGCCTCGCACCTGATGTTTCTGTTTGTTTGCGACAGTTTACTTAGATGATGCCCTGGAAATCGGTGAGACTCGGGATGAAGTATTTGACCCACTAGATTGCGCGTTTTAGGGACCAGTAGATTGCGAGTTTCATTTGCATTCAGATGAACGTGTTTTTTCTTCCAGTGAAACAAGTATCAGGGGTTCCCAATCGGACAGGGCGGTAGGCCTCCTGGTTTTTCCGCCATCACTTCGAATCAGAATATGCCACCGCCCACCCATCAGGGGGTGGGTCATAAAAGCTCCCTTTCTTTGTATATGGCAGAAGATCCGAGCAACATTTAGTCAGCTATTGACGAAGGACAATGTGTGAAGTGTCACGAAGTAATTGAAAAAGTTAAGTCGGTGCACGCTTCTAGTCCTATTCGCACTTGAGTTAATTTCAAGTGAGTGGTATTTAGGCAGTCAAATTTCATTGTCTTTTTTCAGTACCTCTACTCTTCATATGACTTTTGTATTGGTCGGGTTGTTAATTCGTTGTCTTCCTTGCGGAGCTCAATCACAACTCTCTTGGAGTCTTTAATGATGCACGGTGTCAATGCGCATATTGTTTTTCAATGTGCGAATTTCAATGGTGAGATTCGGGCTGAGTTTCATATAGTCGGACAGTTCCGACACAGTGAGTACTACAGCGAGTGCCCATACTAACACGTTTCCCCTCACAACGTTAAAAAGTGATCTTGCGCATGAATCGAAAACTCGCATCCGCTGGAAAGAAGTATGAGTATATAAGAAAGGAGGTTTTCAAATTTAGGTTCGTTGTAAAGAATTCTAACGGCTGTTTTGCGGCCGGCGCCCCTATTCTTGGTTCCAGATAGGGCATCCCGGTACACGTGGCCAGTCGACTGCAACGATGTATCACAACGTGCCTCAACCTCCCATCAAGTAGATGCTCTTTCACGATTGACTGACTCGCACACTATCTCGATAGGATATGACTGTAGCCATTACGATAGTCAAGAGTGACGTCAAACTGATAGCTGCTGAAAATATTCAAACATTGTCATTTACGTTAGGATGGGTTTGCTAAATCACTAAGGCGGACAAAACACCTTACCATCAACATCATGGAACACGGCAATGTCAGCGGTTCTTGCTGGCTCTTAACTGCAATAAACGTCCGCAAGTCCTCAAGCATGCGAATGGATCTTGATCAGCAACTTAGTTGAGTACAGAGCTATATCAGCTCCAACTAGGCCGAAAGTCATTTTGGGAACCACTTCATGTTTGTCGTTTGCACACAAGAAACGTTCTAGCAGCACTTCGTCGGACCACTCTGAGAGAGCTCTATACAACCCACTTAAGTATTCATCGGGTGAAGACCCTGGCACGAAGTTTTACTTATTGACTGAGTAATATATCGACTGTTCCACATGTGTTTTACGCGCGTCTACCGATCAATCGGTAACTATTTGAATCGGCCATCTTATTCATCGCCGGAGGCAATCACTCACATGTCTCTTATTCACATAGTGCGCACTGTTTTATGCTGGACCGAATGCTCTAAATCTGCTTCGTGTTTTTGCAATAAACCCTATACTTATTCTATCACCATTTCGGTTTAACGGCAAGCATAACACACGTTATGACTATTCCCATAAAAGTGATTGCAGCTTTCATAGCTCCACAGAGTCTTTAGTTTGGCCATTTCGAAAAGAAGCGCCAGACTCAAGTTCCGCTCTTGTTAGGGCTCACCAACAATGCATACCCCTGCCATAACGGGAAATTTGAACGGCACTCACAAGAGAATGATTCTGAGCAACTTCACATGATAATCCAATCGGGCCTAATGTGGCGCCAATGACACAGCGTTCAGAACGGTTGTCTCATGAAAGGATCATCGCAATGCGACAGCTGCAATTAGCTATGGGTGCTGTTCCAGTCACAGCAACTAAGATCCAGCAGCTTACAAGAAAAAAATGGTTACGAAATTTACTCATTTTTCTCAGACTTTCAAGGTCCGACGGAAATTTCATTATGACCATGGTCTCGAACGAGCATCGATTTCGTCGTTCCTCTCCGCGGAACAAACTATATCATCATGACGAACGTTTACTCTAAGTGGTCCGAAGCTTTTCAAACAGAAAATGCAACGACGACCAACGTCAACGGCTGTACTGCTTCGGATTTCACGAAAGGCCCCGACTTGACAACGACACACAGTTCATCTCTGAGCAACCTCGTAAGTATTGCGTCTAACTCGTCCATTTTGCAATGCATCCTCCCTAATCTAGCAACCAACTGGAATGTTTCTGTGATGCGTTTAGGCGCTTGCATATTAAGGGGGGGGGAAGGATACAACTGTGAATGTTGTTTAACGATTCCTTCCTATTAATCGAATAAAGCTTCATCCAACCTTGAAATGGTGGTCAGGCTTGTATCCTACGTCGATCTGAAAGACTATGCTGATTAGGACTTTCACCGTAGGGCGGCACAAAGCTTGCTCGGCTGGACCCTAGTGAGTGGTCGTCTGTGTCATCAGACCTAGCATTTCAATCAACATTTGCCAATATAAACAGGCAGTTTGTTGCTTATTTGTTACACCTGTATATGCTCCAGCAAGCAATAGTTCAGATGCCGTCAAGAACACCTTCAATGATACCCTCCTCTTTGATCCTCTGAAGCCAACTAAGCAATCCAATATCGTTGTGCTTGCTGGTGATGTGAACATACAGCTCAATCGTCTAACTCCAGACGATAACCAACTGGGCGATATGTTCGGTATCCGAGCGCAATGCACTGGCGATCGTCTGTTACAAATATCCGTATCCGGCGGACTCCACATCTCGAATAGCACACTACAGCATCAACGCCGGAAATGCGTCACATGGAAGGCACTCTTTCCAACTCAACCGTGGTGGCTACCGGTGGCACTACTACATTAAAGATGGTCTCACAATTCGGAGCAATTATCTGGATTCAGATAATGCAGTTATGTATCCTTTGTTTTACCATTTACTCAGAAATCATCCGTTTCCAAACATAAAGCACTCGAGCGAAAACAGAATGGCGAGGGTATACGAAACGCCTATCAAACAGCACTGACGGTTAAACTACCCGGGTCGTAACAGTAGAGTAGCCCATACGAGCACTAGATAAAAATAGTTATGCGAATCTCTTTTTAAGAAGTCTTTTTAAGAAGTTCAATGGAGCACTGTAGGTGTGGCAGACGTGAATTTCCGCTGATTCAGCAGAACTTATGAACAAACTGACTGAATCCCCTTGACTCCAAATGCAACAAGGACCGTCGTGAACTGAAATGTAAACTCACGAAAAGTCTGCGTAGGGACCGTGTGGCGTACTTCTCTCTGGAAACCAAAGAGATATTGGAAGACATTTTTATCAGTGACTAACCGGGTGCTGTTCTCCTCGATCTGTGATTGCACAGGCCGTTTACGAACTGTTAGTGAGACTATATGTGAAAACACATACGCAAATGCAAAGCCTGTCGCGGTGACTTGACGGATAAGCTGGGCACTTCGGGGAACAGTTCTACTGGCCTGAGCCAGCTTATTCAACTGCCGATGATGCAGATTGTGTGGTTAATCATGACACTCCGGACGGAAACCGAAGCTCGATGTATTGAAACGCAGCAAAGTCCCAAGTGCGGACCTACTTTCTCCACGACTTTTCCGATATGGTGACGGAATATTACTGTCTGAACTGACCGCGCTCTTCCGTTCCATATGTGAGACTGAAGAGGTTCCTCATGATAGATGCCTACCACCCGTTACTTCATCATTGCGACAACCACAAACGTATTGGACTTACCTCTATCTCATTCAAGAAGCTCATAATGCAACGGCTTCTAAACACACAGAGTGAACCATACAGGAGGAGAACAGGCAGGTTTTCGGCCTGGTCGATGATGTATCGGTCATACTTTCACTCTGCAACACGCATTGAAGCATCGGCATTCTTCCTCACCCAGCGATCAAAGCACTTTTGGACCTAAAGACTTTAGTTCGGTTGCCCGACAGGCCCTCTGTGTTATCTCCATATTCGGGAAGTCCCAGTTGAGTATGCCAATTTGCCGAAGTCACCGTATGTCCTTTCTGAATGCAGAGCGCGCATTTATAGGAAGCTATCTCGTATATTCTTTACTCTAAGTGGGGTTCTGCAGGAGTGTCCGATCTCCCTCATCATTTTCAGCTGCGATGGGCGTCATCCTGAATGGAGCGCTTAGACTTTTTGGATACTCTGGAGTGAAGATTCCACTAGATAATAGGCTGACTTGTGTTGAGTGTGCGGGCGACATCACACCACTTGGTTTTTTTTACAGAGAACATGCAGACCATGCTGAATGGGTTAAAGAATATGGCTATTCTGTCTGTTGTGCACTTTGCACATTGAAAGTGCAAAGTACTGCTACGCGTTTGGATTGACAATGACCCTGTCTTGTTACTGTGGGCAGATCACTGGAGACTGCTGATCGCTTCACCTACTTGAACAATTTCATCTCGTCAGCCCGTAGTATTGCTTACGAGGTGTCCACGAGGATGGTGAAAGCATTTATTGCTATCGCCACCATTCGCCTCTTGTAACGTCACAAAGACGCCCATGTCGTTCGACGGTAGAGGTTACGATGTGTGTGCGTTCAGTTTTGCTGTATGGACCAGAGACCTGCCACATTCTTGCGGAAGGTGCGTACAGACTCTCGGTATTCGATCACCGTTGTCTATGCCAGTTAGCCTGTAGCAAATAGGTCGATTTTGTGAGCAACGCGGCGGGCCTTCCGTGCGTGTTCGAAAAATGTGCAAGTTTGCGAGCGATAACCAATGTGGTAAAACTGCACACTGCTGGTTACTCGACGTACTCCATATACCGATACGCATTGTTCAGTATGGCTGCTGACAGTCGGAAGTAACCTCTAAGTAGTCAGTCGATGGCATGGTCACGGGCTACGAACACATTGACATTTCCACTTATTAAGGTTGGTGGGTGATATTTCCATGGTTGGTGAATTCGCGAGCATCTACACTGCGGGTTGGAAACACTCTTCGACATTATATTCTGTTGCAGTCAGTGACGAGCGTGTTGTTGACCCTTTCGGATCGTGGAACCGACTATTTCTGGTTGTTTTCTCTTACAGTTTTCCTCGCTGTACGTCGCACTGATTTGTTGTTTTGAAAGTTTTTGGAACATTGGCAAGATGAACGCTAACCCGAGCGGTTCAACCCACGGGTGATGACAGTGAGCAAGACGGCGTTGCGTGAAACATTAAATCGCCTACACGATGTTAGGTAACGGTTGTTCATATTTAAAGATTTACTACAGGTTCGAGGTCACAGAAACCGACATCGCAGTTCGACAGTCGGCGTAGCGAAGATCCTGAATTCTAACGCTCTTGTTTACGCAATAATAAGCATCAGGTGATGGATTCGAAATATCAATAAGTCGAATATCCAGACATAGCCTAATTCAAACCACATTCTCGCAGATACACTAAATCTACCATTGGTATCTACATGCAGCTGAAATTTACTCAATCAGAGGGAATCGCAAAACTCAGACGGTATCTTAACAAAGTGAAGACGCCAGTTAGACGATTTCAGGTCAAGACGAATTGTTTGTCTTAAGAACAACATTGGCTGTTTCAGAAGGACAAAAAGTCCTCTCCCACAGGACGATGATAAGCTGTGTTCTTCTGATCAGTGGGACGCCGCTTGCCTTCTATTAGTTTGTTAATTCCGTCTCTTAGCCTCATAGCCCTTCGATTGGCCGTTAACTCATAACCTGTTTGGAGCATACTACCTTCATCTTCCTCACCGCTCGAGACTGTCAACATCTTCACATACGTTTCTGCTCAACTGGTAAAACCGAGAGCTTCGACCAATTCGAGGGATAGGTGATGGAAAATCACGCATTATAGAGGGTTCTCCTTCTGTTATCGTTAAGTCGATTCGCAAATACACCTTATAGAGACAGGCAGAATTTGACATTCGTGTGTGAAATTGTTGTGTATTCTCAATGGTTCCGCGCAGTTGACACGAGGCAAGGCCGAACGTGAGGCTGAAGCGGAACGCCGTTCTTACGACCGGTTGTTTGTAGAGAGCAAAATGAGAACGAACGAAGATGGCTACGACTCAGACGATTTCATGTGATCTAAATATGAAGTACTTTTGCTATTTTGGTTCTCCTCAACCGTATGTGGTGTTGGACTCTTTCTTGGGGATAGGTGGAGTACCTTCGTTCGAGCTTTGAGTCTCCTTTGATAGAGGGCAACTTACGGTGTTGAAGAAATCACTATCCAACCGGAGGTTTCAAAACCATCCTTGCTTCTAAGCAATTCACCCTGCTCTAGTTGTCGTACGGCCTTCGCCGACACCCAGTTGTTGACATGGTTTCGGTTCATCTATCAAAAACTAGTTGTACTTTACGTCCAAGCACGTTCCAGAACGGAAAAGTTCACCCACTATGCAGTTTTCTGATACCACAATAAGAATTGGTCGATAAGTGTTTCATCGTTTACAGGAAATGGAGTAAAAGACCCTTGTACTTACGTGAAGACAAACGACGGGATTCTTTATCAGGAATAAGAACCATGAAGATAATTACATTTGATCGGTTAGGTTTCTGTGACTCGAATTCAGCCAACCGGCTCAGCTCATCGAGTCATATGGAAATATGCATAGAATGGTCGCCGTCACAACGAGACTGGACCTTGACGCGGTGTGACGGCTTGCGCATCTCGATGAACTTTTAGGCTAAACTGGACGGTGTGCTGACCACACCAACAGAGTTACTCATACCAAGCAGGTAGAAGTCTGACAAACCACAGTCTCCTGGTCCTCCAGGATGGGAGTTAGAAGGCTGACATCTTTTTCAAAAAAATGTGCCAGTCCTGGTACGCTGCTGCCCTTGCGTTATAGGCGTTTGAACCGAAGGCTTTGGTTGAGAACCCTAATCATCTTCCTGCTTAGGTTTGGGGGGTCCTGGTAGTATCTCATCCCACGTACAACCATGAATAGTCGCAATACCAGTAATTCCATATTGCACCGACCGTCTCGCAGTGCAAACCAGGTCGCTCTATCTGCTGCATTCAGCAGGGTGGGTAGGCGAAAACATGCTACTGCTGACTCCTCCCTCACTATCCTATCAAACTTAGCTCTCACTATCATCATCATCATAAACAGCAATACATCAGTGGTTCACACTAATGCTTAACTGCCACATAACCATGAAGAAAAAGCAAACCTTATATGGGAAGGGAGAAGAAAAAGGAGGGGACGGGAAGGGACCTAACTACTGAAAATGACTACGTTTATATTCAACATCAAGGTGCCTACACCCTGCAAACAAACAACCGAGCTGCAAGTGAGAGTAAGGCGTCATCAGCGAGACAGCTTCCTTACGGCTTTCACTGCCTTGCGTCATTAAATGCTCTCAGGCCCCTCCTACCCCCCATTTCTGGTCATTATTGTGCAGGTCCCACAACAGGTATAGCTGACCATGACAACAGTGCCGGTAAGTCCCATCTTACCATACACCTTCAGACATCCCTCGTCTCTTGCTCAAGCTTAGAATGCGAGCTAATGTAGGCGCCTCTAAAGTTCGCACTTTAAAACAGATAGGTCAGCAGGCCGCTCTCGCACGAACGTTAGACTCGTTGGATGCCGATATCTGCTGTATTTCGGAGACTAAAATCCAGAACAGTAGTCAACGTATGGAACTAACACCACCCGCACTGTGTAACCGATATCGGTTTTACACTTCAGGTTACTCTACGGCCGTCGTTACGGATCAGGCTGGAGTAGGTATAGTTCTCAACACGACGGCCGCATTAGTGGGTTGGATTCCTGTTAACAGCAGACTTTGTGCCGTCCGCTTGGCAGGTTCTGTTAAAGCCAGCTCTAGAGGCAACACTTCCGGAAATCTTTTCATTGTCTGCTTACGCTCCGACAAACTGCAGTGACGCGAGCGTCAAGGACGCGTTCTACTCAGATCTGGCCGGTTTTTTTCGGTCGACGCGTTGTTCCGATATAGTCGTTCTGACCGGGGATATGAACGCTCAGGTCGGGCGTCTTGGTAAGGCCAAATCTCGTATAGGTGGTGATAGCATCGCATTGGTCGGATACTGGCGGGTGATTGTTGCAGATATGCGCTGAGCACAGGCTATTTTTAGCCAGCACTGGTTTTAGGCATCGTGCACGTTATTGCCATACTTGGCGCCCGCCTTCTTCGAATCAGGCCCGGTCTCAAACAGACCACATAGCTGTTAGTCAAAGGTGGCGGGTTTTCATCCAGGATTGTCGTTCTTATTGAAGCACGTATATTGATTAAGATCATACGTTGGCACGTTGTCCTCTTGTTCTTACATTTGCTGGACAACGACTAGCTGTTGAAAAACTGGTTTTATCATCCGTAAAGCATAGGTGCCAAACCAGCTTAGAAAGCTGCCTTAGTAGTTCTCACTCCGAAAATCCTGTTAGCTGTTGCACCCAAATCGCACACGCCGTTCGGGTAGCAGGCACTGTAGCATGTGGCACGGGGATGCATGAGTTAAACAAACATTGGATCTCAGAAAAGTCTCTGGAACTGCTAGAAGCCAGATGGAGGTCAACGAGGGCGTCATAGAACGCATCCTTGGTAGCATCTGGACAGCTGTCCGTCGGAGCGTACGCCGATATAATGAATACACAACGCCTTTCTGATTTGAGTCGACAGACTTTTACCGACGTATTGAGTCTGACAGCGCACAAGCGACTGTTCACTGGGATCCAATCGAGCAAACATT